>VNKC01001482.1:0-16044 GCA_008042775.1 Drosophila pectinifera | reverse complement strand
ATAAATATTAATATATATTTTAAATATAAATATAAATATAATTAAATCGATTTCCCGAAATCCCGAGTACAAACAAGTTCTCTTTATATTCTTAATATTATTTTTAAGTGGAACTTTCAGAATTTTGGCTAATAAACTTTGAAAACTTATACTTTTGATGGGAATTATCAGAAGCCCTAGGCCCCAGATGGTAATTCCTAGAGCCCTAGAGATATTAGCGGTTAACAACATTTAATGTGGTGCCGCAGTTGACGAACTCTTTGCCGCCGGGGGGAACGAGGGGGGACCAGGGGGAACCAGGGGGAAGCATGCCACTCCATGACGAGCTTACCTCTCGCCTTGGAGCTGACAGGCAGGTAATCTGGGGGGTTCCTCAAGTGGAAAATGTTGCGTTCGAAGGGCGAGAGCTGGGTGATGGAGACTCCGGCTCGGTTACATGGATTGTTGATCGCTCAAAAGACACTCGGGGCAATTTGCAGACTTGCCACATTGCAACATCGTGTGTGGCAAGCGGCAAGAGCCGAAAAAACCACTTAATCACAAAAATTTCCACGCAGAAACTTAAATATTTAAATTAAATAATATAATATGAGTGTAATAAGTAAAATAATATAGTTTAGTGGGATTAACTTACTTCGCATTGATCTTGGAGGGGAGTTAATGCAGAGGAAGCTCCGATCCAAGGCGGATTGCGCAACCAAGAGAAAGAGCTGGGAGCTGGAGCTGGGCGAGGAGGAAGTTGGCCATATCGCTTGCAGCGGAACCAGGGATATCGGGTGACACCGGTGGCTTCATATATATGGCCGAGGTGTCGGGGCCAATGCCAGCACTTGCCGGAGAGCATCCAACTGGAGCAGCATGGTCGCCCTTACGCAATTGCCACACTACGTCCTCATCCTGGTCAGCTGCTTCGCTCTGATGATGGCACAGCTTCACCAGCAACATCCCCAGCAGCAGCAATATCCCCAGCAGCAGCAACATCCCCAGCAGCAACAGCATCCCCAGCAGCCGGGAATTAGCTACCACTCCTCCTGGATGTACTCGATGCCTTGGCGGCCCTTGATCCTGCCGGCAGTGGCTAGGTTCCCCGGCTTCTCAGGGTCATCCCAGCTGAGTGCGGGGTATACCGGTCCACAGACATTTCCACCTGAGGCACAGGATCAACAACAGCAGCAGCAGCAGTATCCTCTCCAACAGCAACAACAGCAGCAATATCCTCTCCAGCAACAACAACAGCAGCAGAATCCTCTCCAGCAACAGTATCCCCTCCAGCAGTATCCTCTCCAGCAACAACAGCAGCAGCAGTATCCTCTGCAGCAACAGCAGCAGCAGCAATATCCCCCTAACCAATACCAGCAGCCCTTCCTATTTGGCCTATTCACGCCGCACCTTCAGGTGCAGCCTTTGGCCGCTCCTCCCCCGCAGGCTGGACACTTTGGCCTGCCCTTCCGACCCTCACCCTTTGTTGGCTACACAGATGACGAGGAGGAGAGCCAGGGGAATCAGCAAGAGCAACAGCAGCAGCAGCAGCTGGAGGAGCCACCATTCCATGCTTATCCCTACAAGCCAGTGGCGGAGGGATCTGAGCTTCCGGGGGGAGCAGCAGCAGCAGGAGGAAGAGGAGGAGGAGCAGGAGGAGGAGGAGGAGGAGCAGGAGGAGGAGGAGGAGCAGGAGGAGCAGGAGCAGCAGCAGCAGCAGGAGCAGGTGGTGTCCCACTGCGCTACGTCTATTTATCGCCCAGTAATTTGTACAATCTAGTGAGCAGTTAGGCTAGAAATTTTATAACATTTATAAATAATCTTTTTGTTTATTTTTTTGTTTAGTAAATAAGTCAAAAAATATTTAGTAAAAATGGTAAATGCAATTGTACTTTTGTACCTTTGTTATTATACCTTAGAAAGAACCTTGGTTATGTGTACATTAAAAAAAGTTCCTTTGTTATTTTGACTCTATGAAAATCTTCCATTATTATTGTATCTTTGAAATTGTAGCTTTGAAATTAAACCTATTAAATTGTACCTTTGAAATTCTACCTTCTGTTATTTAATTTGTAATTGTACCTATGAATATGTACCTATGAATATGTGTCTTTGTTATTGTACCTTTCAAAATTTACCATTGAAAATGTAAAATACAATATTTAAATAGAAAAACAACATACCTGAATACATTTTAATCATTATTACGCCATACATTTTCTTTGTTATTTTGTTTAGGACCCCAAAACCCCTCATGATTTTGAAATATTTAACTTTACGATTATCCCAATCATCTTGGTAATTAATTGTTTTATTATTTCCCCTTAAAGGTAAGCACTACACCTTCCAAGACCCTAATAGCTGGTTTTATTTTCGAAATACACATGTTAAGTGTTCGAATTCTTGGTATTTTGGCCCGTTAAGGCCAATTGGAAAGGTCTTCCCACACACACACGCACACACACTCTCTGGGGGTCTCTGGGGAGCAGGTTCAAGTCCAGTCCCAGCTCCGGGTTCCCTGAGTCTGAGTCTGAGTCTGGCCCATGTAACGGCAACAATGATGAAAATGAGATGATGATGATGATGTTGATGACTCGCCCACTCGGCGGCGGAGGCCGTATCCAAGCGGCCGTTTTGAGGCCGACTTTTACCATGGGCGGAGTGGATCGGATCTCCATCTCCATGCCCAACTCCATCTGTATCTGTATCTCTATCTCTATCTCCGGCAATTTGCTGCCACTTTCAAATGCCTCAATTACGGGCGTCGCGTCTGGTCTGGCCTGGTCCCGCACAAGTCGCAAATCGGCGAAATTATAACTCGATCGACGTGGCAGGTGTGACCTTGGCCAGGTGGATTGCGCAACCGCGGTGGTCTGTCTCTGTGTCTGCCTCTTGGGGCGGCAATTGGCAGGCTATTACATCAACTTGGTAGCTCCACGGTGGCACACGACTCACAGAGGCCAAAACGGGCCCAAACGCAGACAAATTGCAGAAGATGAAGTGTGTGGCAGAGCCACTTGGCCAAGAGTAAATGGGGAGGTGTTACCCTAAAAAACAGCTTTAAATATTGTTTAAAAATAAATATACTCCACAAAAAGGAAAGCTCCCAATCTTTTATTTGAATTGAAAGCCGAAAATGAAACATTCGAAAATATAATTAACAGGAAGAGACTCCTTTTAGCGCCACAGCTGCTGGTGCATCCAGGACATCCTGCGGGGGCGCTGAGCCTTCTGCTTGGCCTCGACGGCGGCACAGGCCGCCTTGTAGGCCGCCACCTTGGTCACCTCAAAGTCCTTGGTGGCATCGATCAACTGGCGACTGAGATTCTCTGCCCGCTGCTGGGCCGCCCTCAGGATCTCCGTCTTCTCGCTCAGCTCGAGCTGTGCTCCCTTGGACACGTTCTGGATCTTGGCCAGATTATCGCTGGCCGCTTGTACGATCTTCATTAGATGCTTCAGCTCCTCCTTTGCCTCCTGGGCAGCCAAGGTCACCGCTTCAGCGTTCTGCTGGATGTTCGGCAGCGACAGGGCGAGTCCGCTGAAGGCTGCCTGTGCCTCGGTCAGCTCCTGGCGCAACTGCTCCATAATCTGCTGCTTGCCGGCGAGGGCCGCTTCGGCTGCCTTGGCGGACTGCATCGCCTTGGAGGCCAACTCGCACTTGACCTGGTAGGAGGCGGCCTCGGCGGCCCCCATTTGGGCATCACTGGCCGCCTTGGCATCCTGTGCCGCCTTCTGGGCTATGCCAGAGGCTACTTTCTGGGGATTCCCGCGGCCCAGATGGCTGCCGCACTCCGTCTTATCGCCGCAGGCCTTGCCTCCCATGGCCAGGTCTCCGCCAATGTCGCTGCCTCCACTTCTACCCAGTCTTCCGTAAAGTCCAGTATCTCCGTAGAGTCCAGAGTCTCCGTATAGTCCAGGGTCTCCGTAAAGTCCAGGGTCTCCGTACAGTCCAGAGTCTCCGTAAAGTCCAGAGCCTCCGTACAAGCTGGACAGGTAGTGCCAGTTACTCGGGTAGGCGGAGCGATAGCTGGCCAGCCGGGGCAGGACGCACAGCAGCAGGAGCAGAACGATGAAGGGCGCTTTCGACTGACACATTTTCCAATCGAATATAGCCAGGTGACCTGTTCCGCAAGGCCTGCTCTGCTGGAGAAGATGTTAGAGGCTCCAATCCCAGCCAGGCTAGTAAGCCATGCCCCTAAGCTGTCAAAGATCACATCGAGAGATGGCCGGAACTCACAGTCGTTAAACTATCCGAGACGACTAAGGAACATAAAAATAAATAGATGCTCTGATTATGTGGCTCCTCAACTTAGTATTGTTATCCTTGTTCCTGGCCACTGGCTTTGCGGGCAGCCAGTACCACCGCAACCGCTCCAAGCGCCTGCAGTCCTTCGACGGTGGAGTCGGGGCTGAAGCCGGAGGAGGAGGAGGTTCCAATCCCTGGTGCAATTCCGGCAGTGAGCCGGGACAGATGCCGTCAGGAAACAACATAGCCAATGCCAAGCAGCAGACCTCCGGCATCGCCATACAGGCCGCCAAGGAGGCTAAGAAGGCCAACGAGGACATGGCCCCGGCGGTGAAGGCGGCCGCCGATAAGATCAAGTCCGAGTACGCGGACAAGGCGACCGCCGCCGCGAATGCGGCGGATGCGGTGCTCTTTGGGAAGAGCCAGCTGCTGGAGCAGCTGGAGGCCGAGGTGCATACTGCCAAGATAGTGCTGCAGCAGGAGATCCAAAAGCTGGCCACCTACGATGAGAACGCCCAGCTGGCTGTGAGGGTCCACAACCAGTGGCAGCGCCAGGTGAAGCTCCTCAAGGGGGGCCTGAAGGGGGCCAAGGAGAAGCTGTGCACCGCCGAGCAGGTGTCCGCCGTGTGGGAGAAGTCCGTCGTTGAGAGCTGTGCCGTGCTGGAGGCGGCCCAGAAGAGAGTAGCCATGCTGATGCCAATAAGAAACGAAGTCCACCTGGATCGCGAAAAGACCATGAAGGCGGCCAACAACGCGGCTCAGGCCGCACAGGAGGCCAAGGAGCGCATAGAGCAGACGGAGAAGAACGATCCCAACTACTCGGATAACTCGGAACACGGACGCCATCGACGCGCCTGGCAGTACAATAAGATGCACTAGGGTTTTTTGCTATATACATTCCTACTAGACCCTACCAATACCCATTAACTCGATACTCTACATTATATATTTTGAAAAATAAATCGATTTAAGGCTTGGTCTTTTGTGAGGTCACGTAGTTAAAGCATATAAGTGCGTATACCAAATTTGGTAAAAGTGCCTTGAGTGGTTTCAGAGATCCATCAGGCTAGAAGGGATGATAAAACCCCATTAGTACTGGGTGTTAATAGAACCGTTACGGCAGCCAAAAGGGAGGAAGTGATTAAAGGAAGATGAATGTCGAACTTGGAGGGGAAGGCACAGAACCGAAAAGGTGCATCTGCATCTCTTTCTGGCATCTCCTCGCCACGGTGCGGAGTCAAGTCCCGTACACAGCCGTGGGTTAATGGTGACCCCCAGTGGGGTTAAGCGACAGAAAGGGCCAGAAACAGAGAGTTATTGCCAAATCCGCGTGCAAAGCAGAGACCCAAATTAAAATCCCGACTAGAGGCAACAACAAATAAGTGAAAAAACAAATCTTTTTTCGAATTACAACAATTGGCGCAGCTGAGAAAACAGCAACAATTACAGCGCGAAGAAGAAACATGGGGAGAGGGGTAAAAAGACAGCAGTAGAGGAGGTGAAAGAGCAGGTGGTACCAGAGGGGGGGCGAAACGAGTGTTGCTCTGAATTAAATGCAATTTACGCATAAACCAACATGACTTGTGCGAAGAACGGTCGAAAAGAGAGGAAAACAGACAGTAATACAGTCGTGCCCAAGGGGCGGTGAAGAGGGCGTTGTCGGGCCGACATTGTATGTGATATGCAAAGTGTCACTTGAACTTGAGCGGCTCTGTCAAAAGTTGGCAACGGTCGGACAGTGGAACAAGATCTCTAGATTGCAGCAACAAATTTGTGAAAGGAAAATAAAAAAATAAATGTTGAAAAAACCAATGTATTTAGTGAACTTTTCAGCAATAATACTATTGTAATATGGCTGACTTTTTTACGTAAGGAAACTTTTTCTTTTCATCAGAAAATTATAAAAATAAAATAAAAATTTTTATCAGAAGTAACTTGAAGTTGTCAATTGTTAATGTCCGAAATTAGATCACTGTTAAAAAATATATTTTAAATCAAATTCTTAATCCCACTTTATCCACGGTGCCAACGAGGGTGAGAGTGAAAGAGTAAAAGGCTGCGGCGCAGTCGAAGCCGGCAGAGACACACAAAACGGCGGCTACGGAAACCGAAAACCAAAAACCGTTGCCTCTCTGGTTGACAGTGTGCGTGAGAGAGTGTACGCTCGCGAGAGAGAGAGATCCGTTGGCGCAACGCTGCCGGCGTCGTCGTTGGGGCAAAGGCAGGGGCCTCCGCTGAGTTTTTATTTTTTTTAGTTTTTGTGGAGTCTTGAAGTGGAGTTTGCTAGTTTGGGGAGTTATGGAAAATGTATAAAAGGGTTAACACCGACGGAGGTCGTCAACACTGCGTCGACGGCTGCGAAACGAGGCGCGTCTCTTAACTATTTGCCCATACAGAGCGGTTCTTCCAGTGCGATCCATCGATCCAAGGATAATCTATACAAACTTCTTTTTTTTTTGCGTGTACCTTCCTTAGTGTGTTTGTGTGTGCGTGATCTGTGCTTGAGCATGGGATTCGCTGGAGTACCGTTAGCAGTGGCTCTTCTGA
This sequence comes from Drosophila pectinifera, assembly GCA_008042775.1. Classification (NCBI taxonomy): domain Eukaryota; kingdom Metazoa; phylum Arthropoda; class Insecta; order Diptera; family Drosophilidae; genus Drosophila; species Drosophila pectinifera. The sequence goes on along the minus strand of VNKC01001482.1, from coordinate 9,272 downwards.
GCCTCTGTGGTTTCTTCTTCGCCGCAGCAGCGGCTGCATCTTCCTCCGCCGCTTCTCCTCCTGCTGCTGCTGCTGGTTCTTCTCCTTCTACTTCTGCTGCGTCTCCAGCTTCTTCGCCTGCTTCATCTGGAAAGCCAAAGAGAGACGCAGCATTGAGCTTTGGTGGAATCTCCAGCTATCACGGTCCCTCCCACAAGTACTTGCCGCCCGCCTATGACAGCCACCAGCTAAGCTACGGCGGAGGAGGTGGCGGCGGGGGCTATCACGGCAACTCGCTGTCCGGCTACACCACGGATTACGGACACTTGGAGAGCGAGGGCGGCAGCCATCATTACGGCCACGGTCACCATGCGTCGGGCCATGTCGGCTACGGCTACGCCTCGGGATCTCCGGCCTTGGGAGCTGGTCACGGTCACGGCCACGGCAGGCCCGTTTCCCATCACTATGTGCCAAGTCCCAAGATCGAGACGTACATCGTCCAGACGAGCAGTGGCTCCGGCTCCGGCTCCGGACATGGCTACCACGGTCACAGCGCAGGCGGCCACGGCCTAGGTCACGGCTTCAGTCACGGATCCTCGCACGGACTGGGCTACAAGTATGCAGCTCCACACGGCAGCGGAGGAGCAGGCTCATCCGCCTACCTGAATCTCCTGGGCGGAGGCCACAAGACCAGCACCTACTTGGTGGCCTCGCCCGGCGGATCCGCTCACAGGCCCAGCAGCAGCTACAGCTCCCATGCACCCCCGAGTCACGGCTACAGCCACGGATTTGGCCACGGCTTTGGTCACAGCGTCGGTCACGGCGTCGGTCACGGGATCAGTCACCACCAAATCAGCAGCCATGGACCGGCGAGTCACGTGGCCAGTCACAGCCTGGATCATAGCCTGGAGCACGCCCTGGAGCACGGTCTGAGCCACGCACTGGGACTGGGACTGGGACACTCTTCCGGCGGAGGAGGAGGAGGAGGAGGTGGCGGTGGACCAGTGTTTGCCCAACACCCACTGCCCCAGCCCGCGGAGGAGCACTCTGGATACACCTACGATGCACCGGCCACACCCTTCGGCAAGGGAACGCCGCTGAGCAGCTATGGGGTGCCGCTGATTCCCGGCTACGACCATCAGGAGTCGCTGCAGGAGCAGGTGCTGGACCACGAACAGAAGCTGGAGCGGGAACAGGAGCGAGAGACGCCCGTCTACGCTCTGGGACACAAGGGACTGGGTCACTTCAGCTACACGGCCAGCAAGCCGCAGGCTCTGCACACGGATGTCCTTGGCGGCGGCGGTCACTCCTCGCACTCCGACCTGGAGCTCTCGAAGGCACCCTTCAAGCCGAGCGCCTTCCTGGGTGCCAAGCACGAAGGTGCCTCCGGTCCTGGATCCAACTCCATCTCTGGCTATGACTATGCCACGCCCACGTCGCCATACCTGCAGCCCCCGTCCTCGCCGGGCTACGACTACCAGGCTCCGGCGCAGCTCTACGGTCCGCCCGGCCACTCCGGAGACTCGGCCACGCCCATCTTCGAGCCGGAGGCCACCTACCTGCCGCCCGCCAGCAACTATGGCCCGCCAGCCACGTCCTCGCACGGCTATCATTAAATTATTAAACTAGTTTTAAGCTCGACAGCCCCTGTATTTTGTTCCGCTTCTATCTATTTTTTATCATAAGCCGAGATCGAACAATAAAAGATATATACTATAATAATACTGAAAGTACTACTAAAAGATCTATAAATAAATGGGTTAGAGGGGAAGTGATGTGGATTAAAAGATAAAGGAAAGGAATCTACCAAAGGCTCTTTTTACAGATAGAAGATGCTTAACCATTTTATTCTTTGGAGATCACTTTTTATATATCAAGACTTAAACCCCATAAAGATCTGATATCATAGGAAGTACTACCCAGTTTTCATAAGAAATCTTTCTCCAAATGTTAAACCTTTTTTAAAAAGCGAAATGGAACTTTCTCATCTACTCTCTTTTTTCTTTTATGTACTTGTCACCCTCCCAAAAAAAAAAGACTGGACAGATTCCAGATTATTGTAATGCCGTACACGTCCCCGATTTTGCCAGTTTTCTCTCTGATTTTGTGATTACACGGATATATGTTCGATTTCGGATTTCGCTTGAAATTTGTGATTCGCATTTGATGCGGGAAACTATATCAAAGTGCGGCGCTGCTGGGTGAAATAGGGAGTGGCAGTTGTGGTGGTGGTGCTGGGCCAACCTACGCCGCCGGCATGGCAAGTGAATCAAGTGAATCAAGTGAATACCACTCAAGAGTCCAACCGGCTGGGCAGTGAATTGAAATGGAATCCGGTTGGAATTGGGCTCTGGCCAGATTGGGGGTCTTATTAAACGTGTTATTAAAGTTGAGTGATAATCAGGAAGAAACGCCGATTGCATAATAAAAAGGAGCTTGGGATAATTGGTACTATGAAGTACTCCCTAGGATCACCAGTTCGTAGGATAATTGGCTTAAAAAGTTAACTTCAATGAAGCCAGAGTTAGTTGGAAATTAGTTGGTTAAAACCCAATAAAAGGAGTCTCTGAAGAACAAGTTAAATATCCTTCAAGTTATTATTATAATTCATTAATATTTTATTATAAAATAAATTCAAGAAAAAGAAAAAGGTTTAATGAGAGCAGAATAGAAACAAGTCGTATTGTTATTCAAAGTAACACCTTTGCAGACCTGGCGAGAATGTGGCTCATTAGTATGGCCCATGGTCAGCTCATTGATCCAGAAACCTGATATTATACAAACCGAATTCCATGCCGAGGGAGCACTCCATCTGCATATAGCCCCACTTGTCCATCATCAGCTCATCCCGATTGCACCATTCACCGTCCCAGTTGCCGTTCGCCGGATGATGGATGGTCAACGCACCCGCCGTCATCTCTGCTTCCATATTAATCATCACGCCAACCCATCCCGAGACCAATTCCGTAGCCTCAACTTCATCCAATTCCCATTTCCATTCCCATTTCCATTCCAATCTCCGTTGCGCAATCGGCGATTCGCCCAACCAGTTTGGGCATTTGATCCTTAAGTCGCTGACCTACATCAAAGAAAACAAGAGGCAGCGCAACGTAACGAAAGTGAAAGGATGGACAGCTTGATAGGCTTCGGATCGGGTTGGATTAGTGGATCGTACTTGCACATAAATATATATATACTTACCAGCTGTCCAGAGACCGGAGATCTGATCTCGCCGGGGGTAACTTGACCTAGGCCTAGGCCTAGAGATGAACTTGAGGTGCTACCGATGCGCTCCCACGTTCGTTGGTTCGTTCGGCTGGTTGGCTAATTGAATCCCACATCCGTTCCGGAAGCGGCCAGAATTCGCCCAGCGAGACGTGACCTAAGCTGAGATGGATATAGAAAAGACATCTTGCACAGTCGGGGTTTTCCAGCAACCTTTGTATTGTTAGATTTCTTTATACGCCCCATTATGGGAATTATTTATGCCTCTGAATAGGCACGAAATGTCATACAAAGCGAAATAAATAGGAAAACCAAGAGAAGAGAGACCTCCAACAGCTAAAGATGCAGAAAAATGATCCAAAACTGAGTCATTTGGGTGCGTAACACCGAACCCAGGTTCATGATGCGATTATAGATCTAAGATCTTACCTTAATAAGATTATAAAGACTCTAAAAAGTGCTTGATATTTCAGTTTTCAATATATAATTGTAATAATGAGATTGGATACTAAAATACAAGGCTCTGGAAATCAAGAACTCGGAGATATTAAAGGCTAGATGAGTTAACCCATAAATATACATACTTCAAAGTTAAAAGACTCTAAAAAGTGCTTAATACGTCAGTTTTCCATATATAATTGTAATAATGAGATTGTATACTAAAATACAAGGCTCTGGAAATCAAGAACTCGAAGATCTTAAAGGCTAGATAAGTTAACTCTTTAATATACAAACTTCAAAGTTCAATTTAATAGGAACAAAAGAGTAATTAAAATAATACATGTATACTAAAGCACAAGTCTGTGGTAATCAAGGGTCCAGAGATCCAATTTACTCCTCATACCCTGCTGGGCTGGTTGGGTAAACAGACCCATACTGGAGATGTGGTTGAGGTAATCCCCCAACTATTTTTTCGGGCAGGGTCAATACAGCTTACGCAAGCCCCTCGGGGCACTCTGGCAATCTTCTTTCTTTCTTGGAATCTTAACTGTGTCGACAAGTTCATTCAGGCACAACAATCGAAAGGCGAACAACGACGATAAATTAGATAATTTTCGTTTGCCATTTAACAAAGGGTTGAAGTGTGACAGGTGGAACAATATACAGAAACGGGACGCAACGGGGACGGGAAGAATGGGTGAAAAAGCTGGGGGGGATTAGCTTATGACAGCTTTATGGCTGCCCATTGGTTATCGATAGGTTTAACAGGCGAGATCGATCGACAGACCCACTGATCACTGATCAAAATGGGAATTATGTGCGAATTTGCGACAAGGAAGGGGGAGGGCCTAAATTTGCTCACACATTAACAGCGAAATGAGCCATAAAAAAGGTGTTAAATAATTTCATTTTATCGTTTATTGTTGCTGTAACCCCCTCCCCTTTCGTGTTTTCTGCCATTGTTATTTATGAGTTTTACGCCTGATTTTTTGTTAACTTTTAACCCACTCCAAGGGATCCGGCCGAAAGGGGGGAGGAAAGGGAAATGTACGAGGAGGCAGGTGAGACCACCACACATTTCATTTCACATTTTTTACCTCTCTTTTTGTTTTGTTTTTATTAAAGTGCAACGGCAGCAGCGACATTCACTTTTCATTCGCGCTTTGCTTGTTTTCCGTTTTATTTCTTCCATTTTTTGCTTTTCGGTCGCTGCTTCTGCCCATGTTTTGCATGCGGTAATAATTGTTGCTATTTTTATAGTTGTTACTGTTTATTTTCATTCATTTATCGCAGTTTACTTAATTGAGCTTCGCAGTGTCAGTCGGTAGTTTCGCGAAGACATATGAATGGGGAATTTAATTAAGTTTAAGATACATCAAGTTTGCAATTTAAACATAGATATAAATATAAATGAAATACCTATTTATTTGCCTATTTTTGAAAGTCTTAAGACATAGCTGGACTATTGTCCGTTCTTATTTAGATATTAAAATTCATGGGATATATATTTAATTAAAAAAAAAGCGTTTCTTAATGACGGTTTGATAATATTTCTTTCATTTTAGAAAAGGGGAAATAGACCCTCTCTTTCTTGATGCTTGGAATGCGACTAGAGAGAATAGGTTTCAGCTTCAGGAAGCTTCTAGTCTTTACATTCCCGATATATATGATATATGCTTTAAAGTTCATTAAATAAAAACCTACATTAAAGTATAAAATCTATCATTTCTTCATACAATAATTAATTCTCTAATTTTAAAGAAATAAGCAGTGGCTCGTTTCTTTTAGCATCCAGAATATTTCAGTTTATATTTGCAAAGAAAGACCTTATTTATTATTCACAATATATACTATTAAAATGTTTCTAAAATTAGACAAATTGAAAAGAGATTACCTTTAATTTATATGTACAAATAGTGGCCTTCATATATTATGTATCAAAGATTCCATACAAAATTGACATGCAATCACTAGTCTTCATTCTCGTCTCCTATGAGCTTACCTGCAACCCTGCATAAGCTTCTCCTGCTCCTCCTGCTCTTCCTGTGAGTCATCTAGATCCAGAAATTCATATCTAGATCGATTCGAGTATTTCGGTTTAGTATTATCCTGATCCCTGGCAGCAGCGGGTCTCTGGGCGAAGGCGGCACTAAACTGCGGCTTCTGACGCACGATCTTGTCATTTACATGACCGCTGGCAGCACTGTGCCGGATCAACTGCTGGCGACGCATATAATCAGCTCCACAAACGCAGCACACGTAGGCCTTGCAAACACTGTGGACGAACAGGTGGACATCCCGGTTCTCCTGGCGCCCAAAGAGCTTCTTGCAAATGGGACAGCTGAAGGGCTTGATCGCGCTGTGAGAGGCAAGGTGTTTCCTGTAGTTTACGGGATGACTGAAAGTGGCCTGACAGATGCTACAGACAAAGTCCCGCTCCTGTCGGTGGACTGTCTTGACGTGCTGATCCCGCTCCCGCCGCTGCTGAAAGCGCCTTTCACATCCCGCCTCGGGACAGGTGTGCAGATACTCCTTGAGGTGCGTGTCCCTCACATGCCGATCCCTATTGCCGCGCTGCACAAAGCGGGCCGGGCACTCAGGGCACTCGAAATTCCTTTGGTCCTTGTGCGAATTAATGTGATCCACAAGGGCGTTATGCCGTTGAAAGACCTTGCCGCAGGTCTCGCAGGTTAATTCCGAAACCGGCTTCCTCTGCCTTCTTCGATTCTCGGTTCGGTGTACATGGCGACGATGGGCGGTCAGTTCCATTCTGCTTGAGAATCTTTCGGGGCAGCTGCGGCAATTAAAGGATTGGAGTCCTAGGGGGAGATGGTTTGTATATATTATTATATATGTTTTATTTTAAAATGATTAGTATACCCACCCTCTGGGTACTCTAGATTGCCCAGATTTCGCTCCTCGAACTCCTGCTCCTCCCGCTCCAGGGCCAACTCCTCGTCGTACATCTCCTGCGACACATGACAGATCAAGTGGCCGCCGTCGTCCTCGTCCTCCTCCGTGCCATCCTTATCCTCATCCTCGTCATCGTCTTCGTTGGCGTCTTCGACGACGAAGAGGGTCTTGAACCTGCTCACGTCGTACGCCATAGTTGTTGTTGGCTCCAAGGGATGCATTTGAATAATTTAAGCAGCTGCTAAAGAATAATTAAGTTTGCTTTTGTTTGTCGCAGTGTGACCATAGTCCTGGGTGCGGCAAATACCTAGGAGATATTACTGGGATGCTAATGCCAGCCGCGTTATTGTTATCGTTATGTTATCGATATGGGTCGGGAATTCAAAATTTCAAATATTTTATTCGTTTTTTGGCAAAAAACCATCAGGAAACATTAATAAAATAACAATAGATAGTGAGAGTTAATACAAAACAAATGCTTATTAAAATAAAACAATAAGACACTTCTTTTAAACCTTTAAAAGAAGGATTGAAGGATTGAACGGTTAAAAAGACGTTATGCTGATTTAAATATCTTAATAAAAAACTTGAATCTTATTCTATTTATGAGATTTCAGAAAATAAAACACACTTTCTTGTATTTTAATCAATTGTTATGCAATTTATTTATACGCTATGTAAATATAATTTGTTCACAACTGTTATATAATTATTTTTTCATTTTCTGTTTTGATTACGTAACATTTAATTTATATAACATTTTTTCGGCTGAAACTTTGCTAAAAATCGAGCCGGGGAACGATCGTAAGAACGAACGCCGCGCGGGAAGAAAGTCTTCAGAACCAAAACGGAAAATGCCCCATAAAACTTACGGGCTACACACAACTTGCATTCCTTAAAATAAAAATTTCTTTATATATATACTATATAGACTATATATTTGTTAATATCATTTTAATTAGATGGCTTTGCGTCAGTTTTAAAGTAAGAAAAAGTGCGCTCTGGTTTCCGGTTTCTTCAAATGGCTAAAACGTGGAAACACTTACTGTCTTCTTTGTTATTCTTTTTATATGTATTACATACGTTTCATGTTTAATTGCGTTTGATTTAATATTATTATTATTATTATTTTTATTTATATTTATTATTTAATAATTTTCTTTCGTTTTTCGTGTTGCTTTAGAATTTAAATGCTATAAGTAAATACCTGCCTGCGCCTGCCTCCTGCAATTATTTGGTATTCTCTTCTCCCTTAATTCTTCGCTCGGTTTCGTGGCTTTTAAAATCTATTTTGGCCTTATCGCTTAGACTCAACTACTGGCTACACTACGCTACAAACGTCGTGAAACATTTCGCTTTTTAATTTCGAATTTCGAATTAAAAAAAAAAACATTTAAAATTAATTGTAAACAACGCACACACACCACACTCACACACACACAGAGACACCACAGGCATACTTATAGTGTATAGAATTATGCAGATCGTATATGTATATATACAGGACAGGAGACGGACCTGCAGCAGTAGTTATCCTTGATTTCTTAGAGTGTATGCTACTAACGCCTCCTCCAACTAGCGTTCCATCCACGAGTGTATGTTAACTTTTTCTAATAGGGGAGAGAGAGTCCTCTTGAGCGAAGATCCTGTGCAAGCTACAGTGGAAACAATGGGTGGTGGTGGGCTCTTTTTTTGATCATTTTTCTTTTGTTTTCTGCTTTGATTTTTTGGGGATTTTTGGAATGTTATCAGAGCGAGATACATTGATAGATAGACAGTAAGAGAGAGATAGAGCGAAAGAGACGTGGGTCGTTGTGTGTGCGTGTGTGTGGGTGTGCTGTTTGTTGTGTGTTTTCAAAAATGTTTTGAAGTACGTTTTTTGTTATTCCTCATTTTATTTGCATCTGCACAGCAGAGAGAATAATGTACATATGTTTGTGTTTCCTTTGTATTAAACCCTTATTTTTGCATTTCAATTCGCTAAGTGTGCCCACAGTTGCGGTCAAAATAATAGTGCTGCCTTGGAAACTAACCGAAAAAGTTAAAGCTGTACAATGAAAATTCAATAATATTAGTGTGTCGAAATAATAAAATCCAAGTACACCGAAGTTCTCTTGCTAGAGTTGCTTAATAATCGATGCAAACATCGATTTTAATTCGATAAGTCTGGATTTGAAATACAATCAACTTTTATCGATGCAAATATCAATTCTTAAATCGATAAACATTGATCTTTCTGCAGAGAATTGATAAGAATCGAAGCTTTCAATGTAAGCGTAGATTTTAAATTTTTAGATATTGATATTTTTAAGCTCTACTATCTCTGGCTTCTTTTCATGGAGTAAATGAAGTAAACCAATTCCAAAATAAAATAAGCCAATTTTCTATTTGTACTATCGATGGAAAATAAATAAAATTCAGTTCAATTTACACTTTATTTCGTAGCTTTTGTTTTTATCGAAAATCTAATGGCACTACAATTATTTTGCCCACAATTGCTCGCATGTTGTGAGTGTTGTGTACTTTTTGATTTTGTTTTGTTATCGTGTATAATTATGTTAGTTTCTATCAAATGTTTTGTTGTGTTTTGTGAGTTGCTTGTATTTTTTATTCTTTTTTCTATATTACTTTGTGTGTGTGTGTGTTTTCTGATGGCCTGTCTGCGTGTGTGTGGTAATTGTTTCGGGTAATTGCAATTCGTTTAATATATATAT
>VNKC01001481.1:0-11229 GCA_008042775.1 Drosophila pectinifera | reverse complement strand
CTCTCCACACTTTTGCAACTATCCTCACTTCGGCACTTGATAATAAGCACTGCTCGGAGACGCTTCTCGGAGCTCAACTTTAGGAACCACTTGCACTATCGTAGCGGATGGATTCCCCGGCAGACCCGGCAGCGGTAGGACTGAGTACCTTGGGAACGTCTGCTCTCCAAAACTTGTGCGATGCGAGGACGAGGAAAGAGTGTTGTACGTCTGCGAGAATAAGATCAAGAAACGGACTTATTATGGCGCTTTATAAACTATGAAACTAGAATGAATGAATGAAAGGATGATTCCATAACCTCCGTAGGGAGGGGGATAATCGTATGAACGGGACGTTTGATTAACCCGCGAGACGTGCGGATGTCCACTACTCGAACTCTGCTATGGGCTCCTGGGAAAACCATATAGTCGATTCGAAGATTTAGGGTCGGAAAATGCCATTTGATGCTCTTGTGGGGTTCTTTTAGATACTCATCTTTCCATCGTGCGCTGAATTGCTTCATTTGGGCCTTTAAGCGTTGCCACAGATTAAGAATCGATCTGGCTTCGCCCTTTATTTCGGGCTTCGCCGTGGAAAGCAACGACCCACCAATAAAGAAATGGCCTGGTGTGAGTGCGAGCAAATCGGATCTTCGGATATTGGAAAAAGCGGCCTGGAATTAAGGCAAGCTTCGATTTTCGCTAACAACGTGGAAAGCTCTTCGAAAGTGTTCTTGCGTGTAGCCGTGGACTTGTAGAAAAGAGTTTTGAAACTGTTCATGCAGTCCTCCCATATGTTGAGTACCTGGTGGGATAGAACGCCACACAAGCGCCTGATGAATAATTGCATCAGTTATGGACTCCTTTATTGATTGCATGAAGTCCCGAGAGAACAGAGTTGCAGCACCTACGAAGGTTTTGTCGTTGTCCGAGTGGACCCGCTAAGGGCAACCGCGCCTAGCTATAAAACAAGGGAAGGCCACAAAAAAATTCTCGGTTGTCAGATCGAAAGTGGGTTCCAAATGAATGGCCTTCGTTAAGAAACACACAAACATATCCCATCGTAATGAGACACGCCCTCCCTGTATAGGTTCTATTTTCAAAAGGGACAGCGTAATCAACATCAGTATACGTGAAAGCCCTTGAGAATGAGGCTCTGTCTGTCGGAAGATCGCCCATTAGCTGTGTTTGCAGCTTCTTTTTGTGAATCGCGCAGATCTTACACGAATTCACTACAACCTTCGCCAGATTAGTTTTAGGAATTCAATACTTCGATCGGATCAAGTGAACGAGTAATTGGCTGCAGCTATAAGCGTAATCTGGTGGGTGAATTTGATAAGAAGACTGTCTAAAAATAAATAAAAAAAATAAAGCTGCTCCTGGCTATGTGCTTTTCTCTGATTAGATTAGGACTTTTTTCGCCTCTCGAATTTCACAACTTGCAGGACGCAAGTTTGTACGCTAGAACTCGCAGTGTTTTGTCTAATCTGGAGAAGCGTTCAAGAAACTCGTCAGATGGAGGTCACAGTACGTTGCTCCAGGTCGGTAACTGGATGCACGTCGAATTGCTCGAGCCAGATATTTCTTGGTCCTTGCAGTCACTCTGGTTCTTGCCACCAAAATTGGCAATCAGCTACCTCCTGCAGTGATACACCTCGACTTGCTATATCGGCGGAATTTTGTTCTGATCGAACATGTGCTAAACAATCGACACTTGTTGTCTGAGCTATCTTGGACACTTAGTTGGCTACGAATGTAGTCAAGTGGCAAGCAGACTTGTTCAACCATGCCAGCACTATGGTGGAATCGGTCTAGCAGCATATCGCTACTGGCCGGAGGCATATTGGGAAGAATTGCTGTCACCATTTCGGTTAACAGAACGGCACCGCAGAGCTCTGTTCGGTTTTAACTGGAGCTAGTCGTGTTTTGGCTGGAAGGAGACGTATTAAGATCTTGTGACCTATCTCAACTCGTATATAGATGGGGGTTACATATGCTTTCTGAGAGTGTCGCAAAATTTGTGATCTAAACTTCGGTTTCATAACAAACTCATTTCGGAATGCGGATCTTGCAGAGGTCAGAATATTAACGCAGAAACGCTCGCCACCTCTGATTCATATCGTTTTTAAGTGTTTCATCCCACTCCAACTCCTGCAACCAAATCACATGCATTTTGGAGCGGATGATGAACGGTGCGAGCCATCCGACTGGATCGAATAGTTTTGCTATTTGATAGAGGACCTCTCGTTTCAGTACTATTTCTGGCGGGACAAAATATAATTCATCGGAAACCGCTCTTCATCGAATGCTGAGCGTTTTAGCCGTGCTTTCGGTAACAGGAGGAATGTCACTTAGAATGTCCCTTTGGTTGGTCCACTTTCTTAGAGCGAAACCGGCAGAGCTTAGAGTTGTCTGTAACTCTGCATAAACAATTGAGCTTCATGCACGGAATTGGCTCCCGCCAGAACATCGTCGACATATATATAGTGCCTAATAATATGGTTGGCCTTGGGAACCTGCCGTTGGAACAGCTTCTGTCAGTTGCTGCCGGTCTCGGATCGCTAGGAAGCGCGCACAGTTTACTCCGAAGGTCACTGTTTTTAGTGTAAAATATCACCGTCATTACTTTGGAGCAACCTATATCTGAGGATACATCTTAGTAATGTCCGCACTAAAGACGTATTGAAAATACCGCCATTTCAGGATCTGAATCGTATTTGCTGAAAGGCTTGGAGACAAACCCTTCTTAAAGGTAGTGAAAAGCTACACTTGGAGGGGTTTTCGACAGAAAAGGACATTTTTGGAACCATTGAATAAAATAAAAAACAATTTATTCTTTCGTTTGATCTATAATTTATTTTCTTTTTAAATAAAATATCACACTGCTGACGCTGAAGAGGCATGTAGAGAACGGATTCCGTTTTAACTCTGGAGGTAATTCCGTATTTTTGACGATTTAAAATGAATTATAAAAAAAAAAAAATTAAAAAAAGCTAAAAAGGACCCAGAGTAATCTTACCACCAAAAAACTAGATAGAAAATAAATAGCTATGAAAGAAAAAAATATATTTTGTGGTTTTTGTTCTTGACCTGACAAGAAGATGGTATTTTGAGCGACTTTACAAATGTTTTCGTTAGGTTAAATTAAACATAGGCTAAAAATTGACCCAGTATAATCTGACCACATATAACTATCTAGGAAATAAATAGCTATGGAACACAACATTTTTAATTGTGGTAGTTTCCACTCTGGAGCGACAACTGTATATTTTAGCGATTTATAAAAATTAAGAAAATTATAAAGATAGTCAAAAAAGAATATGACAGAAAAAATAGGTATAAACAAAATAGCTGTATAAATTTTAGTCGTATGTACTAGTTGTTGCGTCATGATTTCGGATAAAAATCAAGATCCGGAATTAATAGTTTTGAATAAAATCTCAGTGCAGGAGTTCTTTTTATGTTTGTGCACTGGCCGTTGATTATGCGAGGCCGAAAACAAATTGTCAAAAAATCAGAGCGTTGACTTGGGCGACTCTAATGTGCATATGTGCGTATGTCTCTGTGTTTGTAGGAGTACGTATGTTTGTTTGGAGGTATCTACGTGCAGAATAGCACGAAGTTAAGCGAATAAATGTTAGAATTAAAACAAATTATTTTTGCGGGAAATGTTTATTTATATGAAGGAAGGTGGAGTTTTTAATATATTTTTTTATATATTTATGTATGTGGATGTATATTTGTTTTGAATATATTGATGTAAGTTTGCTGTGCGGATGCGTAAAAATTTATGTAAATAAATGTGCAGGCATAAATGTAGACCTTTTTTCAAATATTGCAGGTATATTGCCTATTTATGTTGATGTAGATTTTGATGTAAATATGTAAATATTTATTTAAATAATTTTGTAAGTGTATTTGGGTGAATATGTTTGTGTACATTTTGAATATGTTTTATGTGTGTGTAATGATGTAAATTGCACGAATTATGTACGTTTAGCGGAGGTAAACATACTTTCAGTTTTGTGGCATGTATAGGAAATTGTATGTATGTGAGTCGTTCGGTGAACATAAATATGTGTACATTCGCTGGACTCCAGCGGGAACACAGTGAACAAAAAAATCGGTGATTGCCGAGGAGGCACCGATGGGCATCGAGGTGTGCGTGACGATAGCGAGCGAAGACCGCAAACAATTTCTCGGTTTTCAGATCGGAAGTAGGTTTCAAATGGATGGCCTTCGTTAAGAAACACACAAACATATCCATTCATAATGAGACACGCTCTCCCTGTATAGTTATTAATATCAAAACGGACAGCGTAATCAACGTCAGTATACGTGAAAGCCCTTGAGAATGAGGCTCTGTCTGTCGGAAGTTCGCCCATCAGCTGTGTTTGCAGCTTCGTTTTGTGAATCGTGCAGATCTTACACGAATTCACTATAACCTTCACCAGACTCTTAGTTTTAGGAATCCAATACTTCGACCGGATCAAGTGAACGAGTAATTGGCTGCAGCCATGTTGCGAGACAGTCTACTACTATAAGGAAGAATTGTGGGATAGCGCTTATCGTACTGAAGGGCTTTAGAGACACTGATTCTACTACATGCCCATAATAAGCCATGTCGATCCATGAAGGGATTATAGTTTAGTATATGACTTGCGACTGGGAGGGGACGTTTATCCTCCAAATAAAGCTATATGCTTTTCTCTGGGTGATTGAGATTAGGATTCACTTCGCCTCTCGAATTTCACAGGTTGCAGGACGCGAATCGGGAGTGATGGAACCTTTGCGGCATCGCTTCAGAACTCGCAGTGCTTTGCTTTGGAGAAGCGTTCAAAAAAATCGTCAGATGGGGAACTGCTGAAATGGACCTTCACCGCACGCTGGATGCACGTCGCATTGCTCGGGCCAGGTATCTCGTGGTCCTTGCCATCAAAGTTGGCAATAGACTAGCTCCTGCAATGGTACACCTCGGCTTGCTAAATCGGCAGAATTTCGTTCTGATTGAACATGTGCCCAACGATTGACTCTGGTTGCCTGAGCTATCTTGGATACTCGGTTGGCTACGAATGTAGTACAGTGGCAAGCCGGCTTTTTCAACCATGCCAGCACTACGGTGGAATCGGTCTAGCAGCATATCTCTCTTCTGGCTGGAGGCATATTGAGAAGAATTGCTGTCACCATTTCGGTTAACAGAACGGCACCGCAGAGCTCTAGTCGGGGGAGTGACACGGCTTTAACTGGAGCTACTCCTGTATGGCTTCAAAGAGACGTGTCAAGATCTTGTGACCCATCTCCACTTGAATATAGATAGCGGCTTCATATGCTTTCTGAGAAGCGTCGCAAAATCCGTGATGCTCAATCTGAACTTCGGTCTGATAACAAACCCATCTCGGAATGCGGATATTGTTAAGGTCGGATTATTCAAGCATTAACGCCAACTCCTGCATCCAAATCTCCTGCATAATGATTTAGGAGCGGATGATGAACGGTGCGAGCCATCCGATAGGATGGAATAGTTTTGCGATTTGAGAGAGGACCTCTAGTTTTGTGTAGGAGGGGGAGAGTACTACTTCTGGCGGGACAAAATATAACTCATCGGAAATCGGCCTTCATCGAATACGGAGCGTTTTGGCCGTGCTTTCGGCATCAATCTAAAGGAACTCGCTATGGAGGAGAAACTTAGGAGGAATGTCACTTAGAATCCCCTTTGGTTGGAAGTCTGACCAACCGGCGGAGCTTAGAGCTGTCTGTAACTTCTGGATAATCAACTGAGCGCATGCCTCATTGACTCCGAAGGTCACTGTTTTCAGTTGAAAATATCGGATATCACCTTCTTTATTTCGGAACAAAATCCTCTGAAAGGGCATGTGCTATGGATCAACCCATATCTGGCGGTACATCTTAGTAATTTCCGCACTAAAGACGTATTGGAAATACCGCTATTTCAAGATCTGAATCGTCAGATCGAATTGCAGAACGGGGCCAGCATAAAGAACGTCGTTCAAGCTGGTTTCATTTGCTGGCGGGCTTACCGCGTTGAACACAACTCGAAGTTTCGTGGTGGTGCTCTGCGGCTTGATCACGGAAGGTAGTCATTGGAAGAGGTATGAGTTGGAGGAACTTCTTTCATATGACCTAGATGCAGATACTCCTGAATTACACGATCATACTGCTCTTTTAAGGAAAAGTCTCTTTTTAAACGATTCTCGTTCCTAAGAAACTGAGCCAAAGCAATGGACCTTGAGTACCACAAATTGGATCCGAAATTCTTGGGGTCGCAGAATGGTAGCGTTACCACATATTTTCCGCTACGTCTTTCGTCGTGGCTTGGCGAAAATTGCTTCAACTCTCAAAACTTGGTGTGCAGGCTGTCCAATAATTCGTCATTGACATGCGTCGTGAAGGCTGAGATCTTTGAAATTGGCCCAGTGAGCATTCATCCGAAAATTGTTTCTTAAACCAAGAGCGAGCCGCAGATATTCTTCCGTATTCCACTCATCAATACGGAAGGTAAAATATCGGCTCCGAGCAGGACGTTGATTTGAGATCTGTCAAAGAAGAAGGGCAGCCATTGGAAGGCGGGAAGATCTTCCAAAGCATTTTGTGGAACTGGACAAGGTGGCAAACTGCCAATTAGTTCCAAAGGGCCGTAAGCTGCAGTAACTAGCTGAAGAGTCGGCTTAGTAGGCGATCGAATTGAAAAGTGGTCTAGCCTGGTCGATTGAGCTAAATTTCGGGCTTGGATAACCCGGAATGGCAGCTTGATCAAATTGAAGAGGCGTTTGGTAATGAACGATGCCCCGGATCCCGAGTCGATCAGCGCTCGCGTCCGATAATTTATGCCTCGGTGGCAAATGTCGACAACTGCAGTACCCAATAGATCGAATTGAGTGAGAGAGGCGAAATAGTTTTGAACCATGGCGGCTTGTTTGGATCTATCGTTTCTCGCGGATCTGGCCTCCGCTGCTGGAGATTGCAAAGAGGTGGCTGTAGAATTGGAGTCTTCGGAACTAGGGGTGCCTCGATGCAGCAGCGTATGATGCCGGCCCTTACAGGTAAAACAGCTGTGACTGCTAGAACAATCACACGGCTGCTTCTTCTTAATATAGCCGGAACGCGCATCTACTGACATTTAAAGGAAGCGACACAAACGTACTGGAACAGAGATCGCAGCTTTTCGGCTTGGCGCTAACTCTTTTCTCGAAGAACTGCAGCTTTTTCGGAGCGGATTGACTTGGCATTATGTCTTCGATGGCCTCCAGTGTCCGATATCGTTCGCTAAGAAACGTGTTCATTTCTTCCCACGCCTGAATATCGGACTTCGACGATAGGGACTGTTCCCATAAGGAAAGGATCAATCAATACCCTTGAATTTTGAACTGAAGCTTCTTTAAAGCGTGACCTGATTCGTGGGACCTCAGCCTGAAAAGGAGCTTAAGTTGGCTGTTGACTAAGAGTCCCTTATTTTTGAAACGGTCTAGAAGTGCTTCCCAAGCCACAGCGAACCCGTCATTAGTGAGAGGGGATTTCGCTACAATAGCCTTAGCCTCGCCACTCGTTTTGGTGTTGAGGTGAAACAACTTCTCGACCGGAGTCAGCCTAGGGTTATTGACATATATTGCAGTGAACAGGTCCCTGAACTTTCGTATCGAAATGAATCTTTTCCAGACGAAGCGGCAGTTAGCGGGTGGCTGGAGCTAGATTGTGCTGACTGCGACGTCGCTCTTGCAATATTTTCGCTTAGTTGCGCCGCACAGGACTCATACACTTAGAATAGGTAAGGTGTGTTGATCTTTGCTTCGAATAGGGTGTGAAACGCTGCTGTTGTCTGCTCTGTAAATGGATTTCCTTTAGTGGAAGCGCGTGTAACCTTCGAATTGGAATTTTGAGCCCCAAGTGCAGTAAGATTCTCCTGCTTTAAATCCAGTGAGGACTCGCTGGAAGCTTTTGCAAAAGATTTGGATATGAAAATATGTTCAATTGTCTCAGAAGCTCCTTTCCGTTAGGCGTGGAAATGGCCCTTTTGAGTATCAGACTAAAGGACTTGGGTTCAAGCTTGGCTCGAGAGGGTGCTGGAGAGGACGAGTTAGTTTTAGCGTGGGCAGATAACACCTTCTTCTTTTCCTCTATGGGCATGCTCAAATTCGGCCCTACTTAATAAAAAACGCACACAGCGTCTGCACAGCGAAAAAATTAGGTTAAGACGATTAGGTTCATTTGGTTAGGTTAAATTAGGTTCGGCCTCACTACTGGCGTTGGAGAGGCGAATAGAGACTGGATTCAATTTTAACTCTGGAGGGATTCACGTATTGTTAGCGATTTAAGATCATCATCCTGAAGTATATATTTTAATTTTACCAGGATTTGGAATAATTTCTCATATTATTAGTCAAGAATCTGGAAAAAAGGAAACTTTTGGTTCTTTAGGAATAATTTATGCTATACTTGCTATTGGGTTATTAGGATTTATTGTATGAGCTCATCATATATTTACTGTAGGTATAGATGTAGATACTCGAGCTTATTTTACATCAGCTACTATAATTATTGCTGTTCCTACAGGAATTAAAATTTTTAGTTGATTAGCAACTTTACACGGAACACAATTATCTTATTCACCAGCTATTTTATGAGCTTTAGGATTTGTATTCTTATTTACTGTAGGAGGATTAACAGGAGTAGTTTTAGCTAATTCTGTTGATATTATTCTTCATGATACATATTATGTAGTTGCACATTTTCACTATGTATTATCAATAGGAGCTGTATTTGCTATTATAGCAGGATTTATTCATTGATACCCTTTATTTACTGGACTAACATTAAATTATAAGTGATTAAAAAATCCAAATATTTCAATTTCTTTATTTTTCTTTATTTTTATTCTTTTTTTATATCATTTGAGAAAGTTTAGTATCCCAACGTCAAGTAATTTATCCTATTCAATTAAATTCTTCAATTGAATGATACCAAAATACACCTCCAGCAGAACATAGTTATTCTGAATTACCACTTTTAACTAATTAATTTCTAATATGGCAGATTAGTGCATATATAAAGTATTTTACTTTTATTAGAAAATAAATGTCTACATGAGCTAACTTAGGTTTACAAGATAGAGCTTCTCCATTAATTTTGTTCAAGATGACGCAATTAATTTTAGCAATAATTAAAGTTTAATTAAATGTATTATTTAATAATTTAATATTTATTTAATATTTATATTATTTTTTAATAATTATGTAAATCGATTTCTTTTACACGGACAACTTATTGAAATAATTTGAACTATTTTACCAGCTATTATTTTATTATTTATTGCTTTACCTTCCCTACGTTTATTATATTTATTAGATGAAATTAATGAACCATCAGTAACTTTAAAAAGAATTGGACATCAATGATATTGAAGTTATGAATATTCAGATTTTAATAATATTGAATTTGATTCTTATATAATCCCTACAAATGAATTATCTACTGATGGATTTCGACTTTTAGATGTTGATAACCGAATTGTTTTACCAATAAATTCTCAAATTCGAATTTTAGTAACAGCAGCTGATGTAATTCACTCTTGAACAATCCCTGCTTTAGGAGTTAAGGTTGATGGAACTCCTGGACGATTAAACCAAACAAATTTTTTTATTAATCGCCCTGGTTTATTTTATGGACAATGTTCAGAAATTTGTGGAGCTAATCATAGTTTTATACCAATTGTAATTGAAAGAGTTCCTGTAAATTATTTTATTAAATGAATTTCTAGAAATAATTCTTCATTAGATGACTGAAAGCAAGTACTGGTCTCTTAAACCATATAATAGTAAATTAGCACTTACTTCTAATGATAAAAAAAAAATTAGTTAAATTTATAACATTAGTATGTCAAACTGAAATTATTAAAATATTAATATTTTTTAATTCCACAAATAGCCCCTATTAGATGATTATTATTATTTATTGTTTTTTCTATTACATTTATTTTATTTTGCTCAATTAACTATTATTCTTATATACCTTCATCTCCTAAATCTAATGAATTAAAAAATATTAATTTAAATTCTATAAATTGAAAATGATAACAAATTTATTTTCTGTATTTGATCCATCAGCAATTTTTGGATTATCATTAAATTGATTAAGTACATTTCTAGGACTTTTAATAATTCCTTCAATTTATTGATTAATACCTTCTCGTTATAATATTTTTTGAAATTCTATTTTATTAACACTTCATAAAGAATTCAAAACTTTAGGACCTTCATGTTATAATGGTTCTACTTTTATTTTTATTTCTTTGTTTTCATTAATTTTATTTAATAATTTTATAGGATTATTTCCCTATATTTTTACTAGAACAAGTCATTTAACTTTAACTTTATCATTAGCATTACCATTATGATTATGTTTTATATTATATGGATGAATTAACCACACACAACATATATTTGCCCATTTAGTACCACAAGGAACTCCAGCTGTTTTAATACCTTTCATGGTATGTATTGAAACAATTAGAAATGTAATTCGACCAGGAATAATTCAATCTTTGCAGTATTAAGAACTTTATACTCTAGAGAAGTAAATTAATGTCTACACACTCAAATCACCCATTTCATTTAGTTGATTACAGACCATGACCATTAACTGGAGCAATTGGAGCTATAACAACTGTATCAGGAATAGTAAAATGATTTCATCAATATGATATTTCATTATTTTTTTTAGGTAACATTATCACAATTTTAACAGTATATCAATGATGACGAGATGTATCACGAGAAGGTACTTATCAAGGACTTCATACTTATGCAGTTACTATTGGATTACGATGAGGAATAATTTTATTTATTTTATCAGAAGTTTTATTTTTTGTAAGATTTTTTTGAGCTTTTTTTCACAGAAGACTTTCCCCAGCTATTGACCTCCAATAGGAATTATTGCTTTTAATCCATTCCAAATTCCATTATTAAATACATATAAGAACAACTTTTTTATTAGTTTGTTTAAGTTATCATTTCTCAAAAAATCATAATTTTGGTATTGATATTTTTTAGATGTAGTACGATTTTTATTTATTACAATCTACTGATGAGGTGGGTAATTAATTTATAATTAATATTATTTATATAGTATAAAAGTATATTTGACTTCCAATCATAAGGTCTATTAATAAATAGTATAAATAATTTTTTCAATTATTTTAATTGGTTTATTAATTTTAATAATTACAAAAGTTATAGA
>VNKC01001472.1:0-103240 GCA_008042775.1 Drosophila pectinifera | reverse complement strand
TATAATGAAAAGAACAGTGAACACGTGATGTAACTTTTTAAGTAGCAGCCGAAGCCGAAGGATCCGAGAACGTAGAATGTTGACGATGATAATAACGAGTTAAAGTAGCTTAAAATAAACACACCCCCCCGCCCCACTAATGCCCGACCGACAACAAAAATCAACCCCAACACTCACACAGACCCAAGTAAAAGCAAAGTGAACTGGTGGACACACCAATACACCAACACCAACACCAGCACACGCCAATTCAACAATTCACCTCTTACGTCAGTTTCTTTTATTTCTTTTTTTTTTTTTTGGAAACAAGTGAGCAAGTGAACGTAGTAAAACATACATATCCCAAGACACAAACCATAGGCAGATCGGGTACAGATCGAATCGCTATATAGAGGACTCTTTTCGATAGTGAGTTAGTGCAACAATGCTCTACTTAGTCCCCCGCTCCCTTCGCTCACACACACGCGTATATTATACACTCACAGAACTTATTATACAGTAATATATACAAATATCTGTATACAATATTTATATATCTATATAAACCAGATGCAGAAACAGAAACAGAAACAGTAACAGTAACAGAAATCAGACAGAAGAGACATTTTTGGAATTCCGATAAAATTTGAGAAGGAAATGCAAACCAGCAAAGCAGCAGAATTACATAGAATATCTGTGATCTTAACGATATTTATATAAATCTTATACATAAACCAAAAAATATATATATGTATATGAGTAGTAGAGGGAAAAGAACACACACACACACTAGGAATACCAACTAAGGGTAGTTGTAGCAAGGAAAACATAACAAGAAAAAACGGTTTAGGCTCTGAATTTGATTCAAAACCCCCACAAGGAAAAACACCCGAAATTCTTGACGCACACTCACTAAATCTTCTTTTTTTAATTCTTTTCTTACCCAACCATGTTTACTTTGCTTTGAAAGAGAAAAAAAAAGAACACCCCTTATAACCTGTGTACATTTACAGGATTGTCGCGGAAATCTCCAGCGATTTGAAATCATTTTAAAGTGAGTCGAGAAGCATGCTTTACTTGAACGATGTGCTGAAGATCTCCGTTGCACTCCTGATAAATACATATATCCTTAGGTTTTTTGCGTTATCACGATTTATCCACATGAATTTGCTACGAATTCTCTGTTTCTCTGGCTAAAATGGGAAACGAAGTTCCCAATGGAATCCTCGCCGAAGAACCCCTTTTCCAACCCAACTCAAGTGATTAGCCCGGCAAGAACAGCAAACTAAAACAAAACAAGAAATGCAAATCGATCTCAAAATTATAACAAATATAAAAACAAAAAATATTATCTATAAAAGAAACAAAAAACGAAACCAAGAATGTTTGTGGCTGGAGGGCTAAGCGCGAAATCGGAGGGAAAATCCAATCCAATTCTCATTTCTGCGACTCTGCGGCTCTGCGGTTGGGGCCAAGATTTTTTCTTTCGATTTTTGGCAACAGATTGGGAACAGAGCAAGCACAAGATATTATATAAAGGAGGAAACATTTTTAAAGAAGCGAATATTTAGATGGAAAGAGGCAACAACAAAACGCACACTAAAAGCACGCTAGACAAAATTCAAAATTCTAAATTTTAAAACCAAAAAGAAGGAGAACAAAAAACCTTTTGGCAAGAAACAAAACAAAACAAAAAAAAAACGAGTAAAGAACGGGGATGAAACGGAAACAAACACAAAAACTTTTGGATTAAACAATTTGGCTGTGATAGCATTACATGAATAGTGAATAATTATTGAATAAACAAACATATTTAACCAAAAAGAAAACGGGGGCAGAGGCAAATAATTATAATTATTTGCTTTGCATTTTTGGAAAAGCGAGAAGCGTTGCCATTTTTCACCTTTGTTGTTGGCTTACTTTTCTCATGCAGTATTAGAGGATCTTAGGGGAGTAGAAGCAACAGGCATCAATTCAATAATTGTGATGTTTAACTCTGCATTAACAATTTAACTAACATAATCAACAAGCATTATTAATAAACAAACAAAATTTAACGTTTAGGAACAAATGGAGGAAAAAAAGAAAGCAAAACAAAATTGTGATTTTCGGCCTTTTAGAAACAAAATTATAAACAATTAACAATTAACAATTAATAATAATGAAGGTAATTAATAAATACACACATGTGCTAATGATATATACACAAAACCAAAAGCTTTCTCAATAATTTTAATTGCATTTCAATAGAGGAAATTAGAAACCAAAAAAGAAGAGAAAACAATTGATTTTATTTTTGGCACAGCCAGACCAAAAAGTCTTCGCACAACCGCCGCAGAATAATAAAAAAAAAAACAGGGAAACGTGAGAAATTTAAGAGATGTAAACCAAAACATTCCAAGAAAATAAAAAGAGAAGTTAAAAAAGGGTGGAAAAAGAAGGGCGAGTGTTGGGAACTTCGATTCCGGGAGAAATATATATTTTTTTTACATTATTTTTTTCTAATTAAATAAATGCACTGAAAAAACCCTCACCAACACACACACTCTCACATACATACACACAATGTTTCATGCTCTGTGTCTCTTATTAATTTTTTTTTTTTAATATAAACACCTACATAAATATATATGAGTATATATATACTTAGTTTTAAATGTTTAAGCGAAATGTTATTATTATTATACCAACTTATATGAAATTTATTTAGCTTTAGCAACAAAAAACAAAAACAAATTTAACTAAAACAAAACAAAAAAAAACGTGGCAACAAATTAATATATAAATATATTTTTTGTTTTTAGTTCTTTGATTAAAACTTGAAGCTCCCTTTCTGTTCTGTAATGTATTATATGAGGAAACACATATTATTTGTTAAATGATTTATCAACACCAGAACACAATGAATTTGTCAGCTATATGAAGAAAATATGAAAACAGAAGCAAAACACATAAATCAAAGATTAAAATTAAATTCAAAATAATATAAAAATGCAATAAGCAGCAACAACAACAACAACAACAGTTTAAGTGAAAACAAAACAAAAATGAAAATAAAAAAAATTCTATAACTTTTGGCCTTTTTTCTACCGATCAACATATATATTTTTGCATATTTTATTCCATTCATCAAAACAAATCTTTTCACATATATTTCATTGGAGAATTCATTGTGTCCTCCGCATTTTCATTAGCTCTCATTTTTTATGGTTTTATTTTATTTATCACTAAGTTTAGTTTGTAAGAATTAATTTTGCTTAGCGCCTAAGTTGTGATCAAAAGTTCCTTAGTTTGGTTCCCCCATAAACGTTAATTTGTGTTTCAATTATTTTCTTATTTTTAAATTTAAAAACAAGCCATCAAACAGCAACAACAAGAATTAAAAATTTCTAACAAGTTCCTTGACAAACAGACAAAACAAAAAACAAAGTAAGCGTATACAAGCTCTTAAATACAAAATAAATTAATTAAAAAACATGTAGAAAAATATACAAAATTAAGCAAACAAAACAAAACAAAACAAAGGCAGTCACACACAGTTTGTTTTTAATTGATTTGCATTTTATTTCATTTACTTTCTGTTCGTTTTCTTTGTTAGGTTTTTATTTTATTTATTTATCCCAAATGTTGCCCGCTTTTTCTTCGTATGTAAAAAGAGAGAAAAAAGAACTTTTGGATCAAATCAATGCTAATACAAATTTTTAGTGGAAATTTTACGAGTAAAAAAGAACTTTTTAGGCCTAAATAGAAACGAGAGACTCCAAAATTGATTCAGCTTCTTTTTCTTTAGTTTCTCTCCTTGGCAGAGGAGAAACCTTAAAATTTATAACAAAATATATTGATAAAATACGTCTTTAAAAGCACTTAACTCCCACATATATAGAAAGCAGCATATACACATCTATATAGAGATATTCAGCTTGAGTTATACACGATTTCCGCTTTAGGTTCTCCCTTGAGTTCGGCACAGGACAAACCAAAAAAAAAAAACAAAAACAGTAATTAAATAAAACAAAAATTAAATAAGGAAAATATCATTAGGCGTAACTGCAAAAATGCATTTTAATGGAAACAGGAATTTAAAATTATATATACAAGAAGGAAAAGGAAAAACACAAGCAACCGCAACAAGAAAAAGTAATACAAAATTATATATATACAATATATTTGGAAAAGCGAAAGTAAGGATATTTTATGAACCTATATAAATAGCGACACACACACCCAGACACACAAACACACAGACACGACACAGACACCACCCCCTCACTCACCGCTGTCCCCCAGCTAGGATATATCATATATATATGCCTAAATCGAAGCTTCAACTTGTACAGCAATAGCCGTAGAGAAAAAGGATCAGGATGCGAGGTAAAATATATTACAAAAATATATATATATTAAACAATTACGCTAGAATTGCATACAAGTCGAATTTATATATGAATCTATATACAATGCATACTAGCAACATTAACATACTCAACTTACTGTAATACAAACTTTTACAAAGGCGACAGCATTTTTGTTTTCATTTCCAAAAACGATTCCAAGCGAAATTCGAACTAGGAAGCTTTGGCACCCAAAAGTAAAACTAAACAAAAATACAAAAAATATAAAACGGAAAAACGGAATCAATAAATAAAGAAAATAACAAAGGAAAGAAAGGCAACCAAAACAGTTAAACAAAATTACCAAAAACTACCAAAATTCAAACTTCAAAAATGAATAAAAAATGAATAAAGAACCCCGCGGAATAAAAATCAAACAAAAATTGCAAGTTTCGGCAAATGAAATGAATAAAACGTAAAGAACATTTTCGAATAACTTCCTTTCGGTTTTCATTTTTCGGCATAGACATTTTTTGCGATTTTGACTCATTATCTTTTTTCCAAATATTTTTTTGTTTCATTTTTTCATTTTCAATTTGTTCTAGCAGAAAAAGTGCTCAGGGTAAACACAGATTCTTCCAATACAATAATAACTAAATGAACAGCAGAACAGAACAAGCAACAAGCAACAAACAATATTTATATATGCATATATCGATCAGTATATATCTAGATATATATATTATATACAACCAAATATATACAACAACTACAACAAACAACAAACAAACAATAGTACCAATATTTAAACACAAATCTAATTTACAAAAAAGTGTTGAAAAAATAAAGCTGATATAGAAATATGGAAACAAACATAATAAACATTGATATGGCTGCGGAGGAAAAATGCTTTACAAATGCATTACGTACATAAATAAATAGAAAATGTTTACAATCGACTTACGTACATATATTTTTTAATTGAAACATATTTTTTTAAACAACAAACTACAAAGACAAAGACGCGAAAGAAGCTAAACCAACAGTAACGGCTGATTTTTACACAATCAAACAATAGTTGAAATATAAACAAACAAAGCTGAACGGAAAGTTAGTGCTTTGAACATTTTTTTTGTGTATTTTTTTTAGTGAAAGTGAACGGTTTTTTATACAATAAATAGACCCTCGCTTAAGGACCTCCTCCCTCCCCCCTACTCCCGAATACATCAACAATAAATGCCTTCTTTTAACATAAAACAGTCATAGCAAAATGGTAAATAATTATATAAATAATTATGTGAGAAGTGTGCGACAAGGGGGCAAGAACTAGTTCCACTAAAAATATGAATACTAGAAGCATTTAACCATAGAACTCTCTCTCTCTCTCTATCTCTCTCTCAAGTGACAATAAACCAAAGTAAAAGAACAGTGAACTGATGAACTAGCTCCATCACGAGTCAATAAACCGCAAATATACCCTGTAAATGTAAATAAATAGAATCAGACGAACCAAGTTCAAGGTGGAACTAGTTCCCGTCCTCCCAGCGCCATAATTAACGTAATTAAAGAATATGATTGATTGATTGATTGATTGATTGAGACACACACTTAACATACCTACACACACAAATGTACCCTGTTGACGAATTGCCTTCTTCTACGTGAATGAATTCATTAATTTACATAATCACCTACAATACAAATATAACTTAAGTGTACCCACAGTGAAAGGATCGATATCGATATCGAGAGCCCGATAGACCGATAGACCGATAAAACAGTTGATAGCAACAATTAAGCGAAGTAACAATTGATATTTACACCCCAGCTCATGTTTTTTACAGTGTTACAAATGGATAAAGCCCAAAAACATAAATCAATATAAAATGAAAAAATAATATAAAAGAACGAAGAAAGAAAACAAAGAAAGAAGGAAAGATGGAACACAACTTGAGTTGTAGTCAAAGTATATAAAGATTGTTTGTTCGTAGTATTCGTAGTATATATTTTTTGTATACCGCATGTGTTTCTGTTTTTTGACAAATCCCTACTTTCAATCTATTTAAATATTATATATGCCTTTTTCTGTTCGTTAAGCGAAACTTGTAACTTGTAAGCGAAGCAAGCGAGACAGTGAAACGCAAACGCAATAAACTAAACATAAATGATACACATAACTAGCAATTGGTTTCATCGGCGTATTAAATCAACAACAACAACAACAACAAATAACAACCATAAAGCAATATTACAAGCTCTAATTAATAACGAAATAAGACCCCCAATCAACCAAACTAAAAACAAAAACAAAAAACAGAATATGTTTGAGTGCCAAGCTAACAATTCGAGGACATACTGTATATAGATGAAAAGTGAATAAAATAAAATAAAAAACAGAACCAAAAATGAGAAGATGTTAGAAAAAAGTCACATTTTAAATAGGTGTCTCGGTGCGAGCTCAGGTGAATAAGGTGAACTAGTTCCAAGTTCTATACAAGAGATTTTCCGAAAGAGCCATGAGTAACCATGAGAATTCTCTCTACACTGTCTAAAAAACTTCAAAGTAACATATTGTAGCAATATCGCCAACAGCATCCTCCTCTTCTACCAACCGATAGAAATGGGATTCCACGGGCTGAATTATCGCTGAACTATCGCTGAACTATCGCTTAATTATCGATAGGAAAATAATGCATAGCATAAAGGCGCTAATACAGAATTTTGCCACAATACAAACTATTTTAAAATGATCATTTATATTAACTTTCACAAGCTTCTAACAAATTTAAGAAACTAAGCTTGAAATTCTTAGGAAGAGATACAACAAGAAAAGGCCTGGCTTCAATTTGCATAAAAAAAAGAATAGAACTAGTTCCCTTCTGACACCTGAACCGACACAATCAAAATTTTATTTTGCACAGAACTTATGATCCGATATTCCTGCCGAAATCCCAAACAGGATACACAGGATCATGTAAATAAAAGTACCATTTGAGAGGCAGCAACGAACATGTTTCTAACCGAGTCTAACGACAAACATAGAACCAATTTTTGAAGAAATATCAAAGCGGAAGAGCCCAAAAAAAGTCCCCAAAACATCCTTCCCAAAATGTACATTTCCTTCAACACTCTCACACCCACACACACAATGTACACACACCTTTTGATACGCTAAAAAAAAAGAAGTTATAGAATTATGATATCTACACACTTGCATATAGTTATTTATAGAGTAAACAAATAGCAGGACATTGGAAACCTAAAAATGAAAGCTTCAAAAGTTGTAAACAATTTTTTTCGGTATAAGCTCAACCACACACACACACACAAACACAGAGAGAGAGGAACTCACACATATACAGAGAGGCGAAGGAGCTGAAGCTTCAGCCGGCGAGCAAGGAAAATTTGTTAATAATACTTACTAGATTTGAAGCGGCGGCAACAGAGGCTTGTGTCAGGCTTATTTTATAGCTGGCTGAAAAGCCGAAACAATTTTTTGGGTAAAAAAAACACCAGGAAAATGGAAAACGCAAGGAAAACGTCAGAAGAGTAAAAGAGGTAAAAGAGAGAAAAAACAACACTGTAGTGCCTACTCCCCCTTTAAAACAAAACAAAAAACAGAATAAAAAATAACGAATAAAATGGAAAACCAAAAAAAAAATATATATATATACAATACATATATACATTATATACTAAAGTAATATTTTATAAAAACGCGGAAGAAAAATGATGAAAAAACAAAACAAAAAACGTGAAGGGGAAGGAAGTCAAAAATGGAAATTGCAGTTTTTTTGATAGTTATTTTTTTAGCGAGCAATGGGAGGCATTGAGATCTATATATATACATATATATATATAACTAAATATACATACACAACTATACATTAGTATATAACACACACACACACACGTACATTTATACAAAAACGTACTTATGGCATGTAAAAAACAGAATTAGTTTTTAAAGGAAGAGCGAAAAAAACAAGAAAAATTGAAAAACTATTAGCGGGCATCGGCAGAAAATCTGCAAAAAAAATTAGGTATACTACACTCACCCACACACACCCACACACACAACCAAATCAACAAAAACAAAGTAGAAACAACAACAAAGTAGTTTTGCATATCCCCAGAAAAAAAAAACAAAAACAAAACAAAAATAAAAAAAAAAAACAATAAAAGTAAAGGAAAAGGATACAAGTTTTTGGATCGAGAAGAAAGGTAAAGGACTAAAAACCCCATACACTTACACAGACAGAAAAACAACCAATTTATCAAGAAATTAAACTAGTTTTTAGTAATACTATTTTCACAGAAAGGAAAAACGAAACAAGTGTAAACATATTTAAAAAATGAGAAAAACAGCCCTAAAAGCGAAACATTTTTCGACATAAGTGAAAAAGAAAATACATTTTTAACCTTCCCGAACCGAATAATTATTTTGCAAAAAAAATCTCGAGGAATATATCTATAATAAAAAATAAGGATTTTCGAACAAAGGAAAATATAATGATTAATTTGCAGTAGTTGTTTTCGTTTCAATCGAATCGGTCTTGAATTAAGAATTCAAGCAAAAGGCATCCAAAATATTTATATTAAAAAATAAAATATATAAAACAAAATACCAGCACACGTAAAAACAAAAAAAAAACAAGGATAAGAAAAAGGATAAGGAAAGTCCCCGGACAGATATACACACACACAAAATGGGTAGCAAAATAATAGTTTTAGTAAACGACGGTTGAGAACATTTTTTAAGTTCCCTTATTGAGGCTCATTCATAAATAATTTTACATACATACTTCTTAACCAATTATTATTTGTTTGTTTGTAGTAGACAACGTTTTTTAAAATATTTTTTCACCTAAGTTATATACGACCCAACATAAATCAATGAATGATGCGCAGAGGCGGAAAATAGCTCTCGACTCGAACACATTCCATGATAATATTAGAGTGGGGTTTCCCCGTAAAATTCGAAGAGTTAGGAGCTGTTTTTCCCCCTGAAATGCAACAGCAACAACTGCCTAACGAGAGGGTTAATAAATATGCAAAGTAAGGCGGTTGGAAAAGCAAACTGAACACAGAACCGAAAATCCGAAGAAAAGTTTACAAGATACAAAAAAAGAAAAACAATAACCGAATTAAGAGGATGAACAAATAGCTGCAATACGTTATGATTACGTCAATATGTTCCTACAATATAGACATACAAGATACATAAATAATTTATATAAATATATATTCTTAACTAACTGTAAACACACCACACACACACACACAACAGCAACAAGAAGAAAGGATTATACAATAATTAATTTAAGGCCGAGGCCGAGAATTTCTCACTAAGAAAGCAGCAGCAGCAACTAACTAACTAAAGCTAAATCTAAAAACCCACAACCATAACCGTTAATCGAATTCAGTTTAAGCCTTGATTTCGATATCGTTATCGATTCTCCGTTCGATTTCGATTTCGTTATCGCATTCGATTTCGATTTCGATTCCGCTTCAGTTTCAGTTTCATTCAACAAACATTTTTCACTAAGCGTAGGACTAAGTTAAGCGATTCCCAATTATTTATTGAGCGACAACGTACACGTAAAGCTTACCCTCTAAAATTACTCTAAAATAATGCAAATTATATAATTACGTATATAAAGAACTACTATATTAACTGCAATTTAAGTTCCAATCGATACAATTTAGTTTTCATTTATCTCTTTTTTTTATTAATCAATAAGATTTTTGATATTTTGTGGCTAATAATAAAAAACGAATGAAAGAACCAACAAAAAGCGAATAAAAAATATTATATGAAAACCATTTCACTCATGTACATTCCTTATCGTTTCACACACTCACACACACACACACAGCACCCATAAGAACATCAAGAACTGGAACTAGTTCGCACACAACTGTACTTAATATTGAAGAGAGCTTGACGGGAACTCAGCAGAAAAAATATATGGAAAATACCCAAGAAAAAAAGCAACAAAAATATTACTAAATACAAAAAACGGAAGGTTAAAAATATACGCTAACTATATATTTTTTTTTCGTAGTCGGAATGAGAACTAAAGCAAAAACAAAAGCACTGAGCAAGAATAAATTACTTACAAGAGAACTCTCAATACACTCGGCTCCTTTTTCGAGTCGACCCAATGCTGAATAATGAACCATTTAAACTAACTAAAGAACTCGACAAGTAAAAAACTAACAAGCGCAGCTTATCAGGCACCAAGCAAAGCAAACAAATAAAAAATAATAACTAAAGCCCGACACACACGAATAGAAGCAATCAAGAAAAATATTTTAAAATGAACAAAAATTCAATTACTTACATGCAGTCGAAAAGAAACAAATTAACCATATTTTAGGCAAAACCGAAAAAAGCAAAAGGCAAAAGGTAAAAAGCAAAAAGCGAAAGCCACACCAACACACTCAACAAATTTATATGAAAATTATTACAAACAAAAAAAAAGTATGAAAGGGAGAATAAGAAAGAATATTTAAGCAAAGCAAGGCATATCATAGTTTATAACAAAAACAAACAAAAACCAAAACAAAATGCGAATAAAACCCAGTCAGTCATGCGCAGAAGATTCTGAAAGCTCCCGGAAGAAAGCAGAGAAGAGAATAGCCATTTGATTTCTATCCAAAATATATCCAGGCCCAGAAGAATCCCCCAGAAGAATGAGTAGGCAGAGTAAGGCTAACGAGAGGGAATCAAGACAGCAAGCAAAATGGTAAAAAATGTAAGACAGCAACCTATAGGATCAGGATCAGCAGCAGGATCAGTCATATATAGCTAGCTATATATATAGTCTATGCCTAACAACATTTCTAGTAGTCGAGCGAAAGCAAAACAGAAAACGGAAGAGCGCAATGAGCGCCGGAAACGGAAGTAAAAATGAACTCAAAGAACTTGTTCACTCACACACACACACACACACACGACACTCACACACTCGTACACACACAAATACAAGAAGAGTAAAGAATGAAACAAAGAATGAAGAATGAAAGAAAGTAGCTGGAGAAGCTGAAAAAAGCGGAAAACAAACAAAAACAAAAAAGAGATGAAGAAAATGAAATAAAATTCTATATAAATAAAAATATTGAAAAATATTTCCAACACTACGAGTTTTTTATTAAAAAAACTACATGGCCCAGCCATGGTTATCTTTAATGAATTTTATATTATTTTTGTATGCATGCAGGTTTCCCTGTAATTACACGGATCTAACTATACCTAATAATAATACAAGGATTTTAAAATTTTACTATTTTAAAACCAAACTTTGTAGAATTTTAGAAGTACTCTGACTTACTTATAATACTTTCTTATAATAATTTTTTCGCCTTGTACAAGGCTTAGGGTGCTAGAAATATTGAAATATTCAAGAGTGGACCTAAAATTAAATAAAATGAATACCAAAAGTACTCAAAAATGGTATAACTCATAAAGGAAAATATTTGCAAACCTAAGGATAGCATTTTTATATTTTTGAAGTGCTTAAAGAGACTTAAAATTGATTATTTTTATTTTTAAAATTTGGGGAAAATAGAACTTGGAAAATGAACAGTCACAAAATGAATAAAACTGGTTAGATATGCATAAAATAGTATCTTTTTAAATTCTTAAATGTTAAACTCATATAAATTCCCATTTAGTCCTAAGTAATCTTTCAATTCCAATTGTAATCAAGCGAAAAAAAAAAGAAAAAAAATATATAAACAACAACCACGTAAGTATGTTTAAACATTAATCCTGCCGCTTCTTCCTCTACTCTCTATCGAATTTTCGTTTCGACTTTCCGTACTTTCATTTGCCACATCTGCCAGATACCAGATAGTTTGTCCATATATATATAGATGTCTTTTTGTGTGAGCTTTTCGGTGTTTGCTTGCCTAGTATTCAGTTGCGTTGCATGAGTTGAAAACGTAGCCCCCGCCCCCCCGACAACCTACAGGGATATAGACTCCCCCACCTTATAGGCACTCAGGACCGTCTATAGTAACTGCCCCCCCCCGAATTCTCATCCTTCACCCAAATTTAGAGCCAAGGGATATTTATTTATTTGAGCTTTGAGCCCCGATCTCTGATCCCCCAAAAAACCGATATTCCCCATCAAAAATAAAGATGAAAAAGCAGAACATAAAGAGGCACTGTATAGCAACCGACTGTATCGACTAAGCCCCACTGAATCCCCGATTTCTGATCCCCACAGCTGCTCCGGAACTTCAGCTCCCCGATGAGCGCGATGGCCGCCAGTCGCTGTCCCACCCCCTTTGCCTTCCCCTTCACGCCTCTCGGCCTGAGCCTCTTCGACATCGATCCGTCCAGAATCCTAAGCCTGCTGCACCACCAGACCTGGCTGGCAGAGGAGGCCCTCAGGTGAGTCTCCCTAGAGGATCTTACAAGTGTATATAGTGGATAAGTCAGGCTATAGTGCTTAGGCTGTGACCCAGCGGACCCAGAGTCCTTCGAAGTTTAGCGATCTGAGCCATATATATAAACAAAGAACTATCTAAATAATACATAAAATATTGATAGAACTAAACCGATTTCAAAAATTCATTCCCTAGAGGATCTTACAAGTGTATATAGTGGCTAAGTCAGGCTATAGTGCTTAGGCTGTGACCCAGCGGACCCAGAGTCCTTCGAAGCTTAACGATCTGAGCTGGTTTTCCCGTTTATTATAGAAAAAGAATTTTCTATTTAATACTAAAAAATATAATTATAATTAAACCGAATTTTCCGAATTCAAAAATACCAAACTTACATTTTTATTTATCATATAAGCACAGACTTAAACTTCACTTGCCTCCAAAGTTTTAGGAGAGTGACAACTGTCTTGGAAGCGTCGCTTTCTTAAAAAATATATTAATATAATATATTAATTATTGCCTTTCCCCCAGGACACGTGGACTCCTGGCAGCACCCAAGGACTTCCCACACCGCTTCACCACGCTCAGCGACCTGCTGACCAAGGACTACCAGCCAGGAGCGCCGACGGCCACCGCCACGGCAACGGCGACCACCGCCTCCTCGTCCTCCTCCGCCGCCTCCTCGAAGGACACGGCACAGGCACAGTACAAACAGCAGGCCCAGCAGGGATCGGCCGCGACCTTCAACCTGCGCTACCCCACGCCCACAGCCTTCTACCAGCAACAGCAGCAGCAGCAGCAGCAGGTGAAGGCGGCCAAGTCCTCGCCGTCGCCCCAGCAGATGGCCACCAGCACCAGCAGCTCCACCAGCCACGGCCACGGCCTGTCCAACGACTCCGGCGAGGACAGCTGCAAGCGCAGCTCGGCGGACAGCGACGAGGTGACCATCGTGGAGCTGCCCAGCGAGCGCAGTGCCCAGCTGTACAAGGAGTCGCTGGAGCAGCTCCTGCAGCGTCAGCGTCGCACGCCTATCCTAGCCGGAGGTGCCACTTCCAGCGGCAGTGGCGGGAGTGTCATCGTGGATGCCACCGGACTGAGGCAGTACACCCAGCTGCTGCTGGCCAGCGCCGGCAATCCGGATGCCTGCAAGGAGAAGAGCTCCTCCTCGTCCACCTCGTCCACGCCGCCGCTGCTCAGCCAGCAGCAGCTTAGCCAGATGCTAAAGAGTCCCTCGGACACCTGCTCCTCGCTGTTTAGCTCCTCGGGGGGAGCCGGCTCCGGCTCCAACTCCGGGGTAATGGCACCCGGCACCAGCACCGGCGGCACCCCTGCCATGGAGACCATCGAGGAGGAGACCCGTTGCGTGGTGTGCAACGCCCACTTCCCGAACGTCTGGCTGCTGGAGCAGCACGCCGCCCTCCAGCATCCGCACGTGGGTCCCGGCGAGGAGAAGCCCTTCATCTGTGAGCAGTGCGGCCAGTCCTATCGCTACCGCAGCGCCTATGCCAAGCACAAGGAGCAGAACCACCGAGCCCGCCTCCCGGCGGACAAGCTCTTCACCTGCGACGTCTGCGGGATGCAGTTCCGCTACCTGAAGAGCTTCAAGAAGCACCGCCTCAACCATGCCCTGGAGCGCCTCCATGGCAAGAAGAGTGTCGGTGTGGGTCTCGGCAGCGCCGGCGGCGGCGGTGTTGGAGTGAGCGTCCGCCTTGGCTCCTCCTCCATGTCCCTGCCAGTGGCGGCGCCCAGCTCGGTGTCCGCTGCGGGTTCTGTGACCTCGGTGGACCAGGATGTGGTTACCAGCTCCCAGGAGCCGATGCTGGCCGACGAGGGCGAGGACCTGCGGGTCAATGTCAAGCGGGAGGAGCAGCCGGACCAGCACTCCTCCAGCGGCGGGGCAGGCGGCGAGGAGCACGAGCAGGACAACACCGTCGACTCGGCGGGCATCACGATGCTCTACCAGGACAACAACTCATCGGCCTCGGCCTCCACCAGCGCCACCGAGCCGAACATAAGCAGCTCCGACGGCATTCATAGTACAAACAAGAGGGTAGGATATATACAACAGCCACTATATATCGATTATATCCTATATTATCCTATCTTTCAGTCGCGCATGCACCACTTGGAAACGGATCCCTCCTATTCGCATCAGCATCAGCACCACCATCACCACCACCACCATCACCAGCCGCATCACCAGCAGCCGCAGCACCATCCGCCGCACCACCTGGCCCACGTCTCACTGCCACTGGTGGCCACCTCGGCCGCTGGCTCCTCTTCCTCGGCGGCTGCCGCTGCCGTGGCCGCTGCCGCCGCCGGAAGCTCTGGCAATCCGGGAGGGGTCGTAGTAGGCACCGGAAGCTCCTCGGCCACCGGAAGTGGTGGCAGCGGACCTGGGGCTGGAGGCTCCAGCTCAGGAGGCAGCGGTGGCATAAGCTCCCTTAGCTCGCTGACCTCCCTGATCAACGCCGAGCGCATACCGAATGAGCAGTTCCTGGGCCTCAATCCGCAGGAGGCATCCATACTCAACTTTCTGCGCGTGGATGCCGCCGAGCGGCAGAGGGACAAGCGGTGAGTATGCCTAATATAATAGATCAGGATCATGTGGATCTAATATGTATTATATATGCCTTTCAGGCCCGCTACCTCGCGCTTCGCCTGCCCCTTCTGCGGCAAGTGTGTGCGCTCCAAGGAGAACCTCAAGCTGCACGTGCGCAAGCACACCGGCGAGCGGCCCTTTGTGTGCCTCTTCTGCGGCCGGGCCTTTGGTGGCAAGTCGGACCTCACCCGCCACCTGAGGATCCACACCGGCGAGCGGCCGTACCACTGCGAGTCCTGCGGCAAGTGCTTCGCCAGGGCCGACTACCTGTCCAAGCACCTGACCACGCACATCCACAACGCGCCGCGCTGAGATGAGGCGCGTAGGAGGCGGCTCCTACGCAGATAAGGGGAGCCAGCTCCGGGATCACACGCCTCCGCGAAAGCCACAACACACACACACACCCACACACACACACGCAACACACACTCAGACTACAGGAAGTGCATATAGAAGTTAATGTATAAATATGATTACAAAAGGTAAAAGAACTCCTCCA
Source organism: Drosophila pectinifera (assembly GCA_008042775.1). NCBI lineage: Eukaryota > Metazoa > Arthropoda > Insecta > Diptera > Drosophilidae > Drosophila > Drosophila pectinifera. The sequence continues at coordinate 87,432 of VNKC01001472.1, read as the reverse complement.
CCAAGCAAGGACCTCTTTTTCGCGGGAGTTTTTTTTTTGTATTTTTTTTTAATGTGTTTTTTTTTTTTGTGGTGCAAGCTAGAGAAAAGTTAAAAATTACGGGCAACTAAGTAGCACGGGTATTAAAGTGTGTAAGAATCTGAATATACACCTATCTCTCTCTAAATATAATTACGCGCGTGTAAAGATGCAAATTATAATTACAAATTATAATTATCGTAGCACAAAATTATATATATATACTATATTTTTTTTTACAAGTATAATTAAGTGGGGGATATTAGAACGAAATGCGATTTGGTTCTTTGAGACAACATCTTATACTTTGGACAGAGAAAAAGAAAAAAGAGAAACACTTTGAACGAAAACAGCCACGAAGCAAAATGCAATAAACAAACAAAATAGTCTGTATTTTCTACCGAAACACGAGGAGAGGAGATATACACACAGATATACTATATCGCAAATCTGCCGTTGATATACACACACAATAGATAAAATATATTTAATTTTACACCGATCTATAGACGCTAATCTAGCAACAATTTGTACAAAAGGAAAGAAAAACAAGCAAGAAAGCAACAAGCAACAAGCAAGCGATAGAAACTAACCTTGTGCTCTTGGGCACAACTGTACTTGCAAGAATCAATGCAATAACTAAGCAAACTCTGTTACCTACCACTACAGAAAAACAATAAACTAATTGGGATTTTAGTTAATTGTCTAAAGGCAGCTACCAAACTATTAACTAAGCCAACAAACTAAAACTAAAACGCTAAATGTTAAACAAAAAAAGGAACAACAACAACGCCGATTCGTGCTAGCTGCAAGCATTATTTATTCTCCGAATTTTCCGTTCAGGACGAGAGGAAGGAGTCGATAGGATTATTATTGTAAGGCATGGCGATACAAAATAGGATCTAACCTACCACCGTCAATAGTTTAATTTATATACAAAGCAAAGCAAAGCAAATCAAAACATAGCAACAATTAACAAATACAATTAACAATAGAAATTACAACTGCAACTGCAACTGCAACTACAACAACAACACAAAACTAACTGTGATCATAGCAACAACAAAACAACATTGAAGTTTTAACTAAAAAACCAACAAACAAGCTAAACAGGCAAGAATAGTTTATAGCGATGGCAACCCTGGCAACCAACAATAGAAAACCGCGGACTCTGGCCACACTGTGGCCTCTGTTCCGCGCGGAAACGAAATGTGCAATTAAACAATAAAATAGGTAAAACTCATAGGACAAGCATATGATTTATCCACCGATTTCTATATGCTTCATTTAATTCAGTTACAAAAGTAAAAACACAAAAACTCAGACAGAAGACAGGAGGAAACAAACGTTGAACCAAGAACATCGAATTAAAGTGTAAAATGTCAAAAGAAAAATATGTAGAATGGACAGCCATTTTTTTTTGTTTATTAACTAAATGTCTAAATGCATTAAGGATGGAAAATATTTGCCGTACCAAAAAATATAGTGGAAAAGGAAAAAAACGAGAACAAATCAAAGTAAAGTGGTAGAAGTAAAGTAAATAAAAACTTTCACTGTGCCAAAAAGTTTCAAGTACCTCATAATTTAACTAAATATTAAAGAGAAAAGGATAACTAACTTATAAACGATAACCGATAACAGATTACACCGATAACCAGCCCACACACAGAATCCACCACCACCACACGCAGTCCACAGAAGATCCACAGAACCCCACAAATATTTCCCGTAACGAAATGAGTCTAGACAAAAATATTGTCAAAGCGTATGATTACATATAGAAGCTGAAAGCTGAAAGCAAAGCGTTAACTAATCCTAATTTACCAACCGGAGAGGGCTAGAAAATAGTTAGATAGTTAGATACCGATAGAGATACCGAGAGATGGACAGATGAGGAGAGGAAGAGATACAGAGAGAAACGAGGCGAGAGTCAGCGCGCATTGGGGACTGGGGAGAATCTACCATCCACACAGGTTCCATACCGCGGTGAGTGGCAACCCTACCTTTGTATACCCTTCTATCACTCGATTATTCTTCGATTATTCGATTATTTGTGTAATTTATTTATTCTCCAGCAACACAGTTCTGCCTAAAACTTTCTCTCACAACTTAAGTGTTCAATTGTAGCGAATATATATACTTACATATATATATATATATATATATTTACCTAGGAGTATATGTATGTGTTATGTGATAGTTTAACAAATTTACCGCACCGTTTGAATTATGCTTTTTGCCTAATAACTCTACTATAACCTACAACTACTTCTATCTTATTTAAATTTAAATGTAAAGATTAATTGTAAAGAAAAGACAAATCACTTGATTTCTTATAGCGTTTATCATTTTCGATTCTGTGTCAGTATGTGAACCGTCAAAGATCAGGGCCTCCTAGCAAATGTTATAGTTTTAGTTTATTAATTGTTAACATTGTCCTCAATTTTTTTCGCTTTTCTTACGCTTTTTTATTTTCGATTTTATTTATTTTTTGCAACAAGCAACACTGCAACAAACAAACAAATATCAACACTGCCTTTTGTAAAACACAAAAACCAACAACAACATATAATGCAAAATTTTTTAAAAATACTTGTATACTATTTTAAGTTACTCTTTTTTTACTACGATTTATCTTTGTAATCCTAAATTTAATGTTAAATGTAAACATCACACATGCCGAAATCTATTTTGAGAACTCTGTTTAATTTTTATTTTTGAATTTCTCCAAGCTCTAAACGAAAAAAAAAACAAAAAGATCAAGAACAAGCTGTGAGCTGTGTATGTGAATTAATTATTTGTATGTTTATTATTATTATTATTATTATTACAGTTATGACCATCCTAATATTATCAATTTTTTTTGGCAACACTTATTATTTTGGAATTATTATTTAATAGTATTTATTAATAAAGTTTTTTGCAACGAATCGCTTATTATTTTATGCCAATCCTGGGCACATCCGTCGATCCGAAACCATCCGTCGAATTTTCCAGAAAACTCACTCTTGATTGAACCCATTCTTTCCTTTAGTTCATAGTTGAAAATGCGCCTTAAAAGAATTTTAGGAAACTAAGGTAAGACAAGAGGGAAAAGCGGAAACGGAAACAAAAATCAGAAGAAAGCGAAACAAAATGTAGCTCTAAAAACTCCATTTCGGTAAGATACGACAAGTTTAATGTTATTTAAGGAACCCCAAAAAGGAAAGCAATATTAACGAAATTAATGAAGAAAAAGAAACCTAAAATTAATGTAATTTTTTCTTAGGTGTGTGTGCAAGTAAGTGTTGAAAAAACAGGCTACCATTAACGACAAAATAATCACCATCAAAATTAAGGCGAAATAAGGTTAAGGGGATACTGGATTTTTTTTTGTTTTTTATGAATGTGCTGAGCGAGGAAAATTGATTTTAAGCCAAACAATTGGAGGGATTCAAGACTCTTATTTCGCATATACATGCATATACATACTTATATATATATATATATATAAATATATATATATATTACAAATTTACCACGTAGGGCAGTTTTTTTAAGGCATTGACAAAACATGCAGGAAAATACGTGTAACCGAAAATTACATTACAAAATCCAACAACGAAAAACTTTTGGCATTACAAATCGAATGCATTTTTAAATACAATATTTATTGATATACCTAGAGTTAGAGCCCAACAAGAAAAGTGGACGAGTAAAGCGGCAACGTTATCGGTCGCGAGTAACGAGTAGCGAGTAGGGAGAGCCGAGAGGCGAGAAGCGAAAAGCGAGAGCATTGAGAAGGCAAAACAAAATGGAACCCAAATATTATATCTATATACAGATACATAAATGTACATGTGGTTTTCGGTGTCTATTACTTATATAAATAGATATATATACATTATATACATACATCATATTATATACATGACGTGCAAATATTTTGAAACAAAACCCAAGAATCCACAAAAGCCCAACAAAATAATTATAAATGTTGTTCATTTGACTAATAAATGGAAGCAACTCAACCAAATGAAAAATGATATACTAGCATATACATATATATAAAAAAAGAACAAACAAACTAATGGTATTCCACTCCCACACGTACACACACACCACCAGAGAGGGGCACCCACCCAAAGTGACATTTCTATGACTCCAAATAAATATTTTAAATATTTCCTAAGCTATGGCACTACTATATTTTGAACTTTTAACTTACCTAAGTTCTTTAATTAATTATTATTTAATATTATTAGGCAAGAGGAAGGGTGTCCCTAAATCATTTAGCAAATACATGAAAGTTAAAAAAAAAGAAACAGAATAATACAATTAACAAAAATAAAACTACGATTTCATGAAATTAAGACAATTTCGAGGTTTCACTTGCAAAAACAAAGAGTAAAGTAAAAACATAAACAATATTACGATGTTCTATATAATGTAGTCCAAATCATTTAAGTCAATCGGATTAGTTTACCCAATTGATTTTGTGTTTGATTAAGGAACAATTTTAACTTGTCTAAAATCAAAATAAATTGTTAACAGAAACTAACTCATGTATGTAAATACATTTAAATGGAAACCATCTCAAAACCAAACCACAACAAATATACAAAAAACAAAAGGAAACAAAAAAATAGCGGAGAAAAACCAAATGGCAGAAGCATAATAAACATAAAATGTAGTACATGCAATATATTTTTCGGTGTTAGGCGTCTTTTTGAGATTTTTACAGAATACCAAACAAAAGAAGTCCCTCAAACAAAAAATCTATAAAGTCAAATATTTCATTGTTGATGTTGTGAGCAAACTAAAGTAAAAGTAAACTAAAAGCAAAGTAAAGTATATATTGTATTTGTTTCTCCTACTCTCTCAAAAGTCTCTTCTCTCACCTAAGCTCTAAACACATTAGCTATCGTGTCTCTTCAAAAAATATTTATAGGGGTTTACATAAGTCTTAGGAGTCGAGCTAAAAAAATGTAAGGAGAATAATGTTTCAAACAATTTTTTTTTATATGTATACATACATAAAAAAAGTAAATTTGGTGTCTACAAAAATATACGAAACTTAAGATGCAACTAAGGAAAACAATTTTAGATCAAATTCGAGTGGTTAAAACAGCAGTTGGAGCGGATAAGCTGAGGGAAGTTGAGAACGAAAATGGAGGAAATGGGAGGAAATACTTAGCAATAATTCTGAAATGACCTCAATCAAATATTTTTTAAATTTTATATATTTTAGTCGTGCAAAATGGAAACCTAAATATGTGTAAATAGATCTTTAAATACATACAAATCGAAATAGCAAAATAAACAAAATGTAAAACAAACAAACAAAAAAAATTAAAACGAAAAAAAACACATAAAAATGTCTCTCGAACGAACGAAGTAAGAATGTGATATTTTTCTAAGGTGTACTACAAAACAAAATAATGAAAACAAATATGAAGAATATGAACAAAAGAGAAACAAATCAAAAATCAAAAACAATGCAAAAAGCCTAATTAAATATTGAAACACTTTTACTGAGAACCAGAGAAATAGAGCAAGCCCACATTTAATAGAACAAAATGCAATAGAGACTGATTTTTGACATCATCTCATCATCGACATCACCACCAAGAACACGAACAAATTGTCATTAGATCAGTGATCAGTGAAGTAACCCCCACAAACACGCTTGAATGGAAAATGCTGGAAAAATGGGTGAGATAATATAAAAAATAATGAAAAGCCTTTCCAGTAGAGCTGGCCACATTTCGATAGTACTATCTAAATATTGGTTGATTTTTCAGCAATCTATCTAGGCTTTTCGATCACAATCGATGGTCTTGAATGCTTTATTTAAACCCAAACAAGTTTATTTATGTTCCGAACTCCATTTAAAAATAAATAAATTTACATATTGAGGTAAATTATTATTATTTTTTCAATTGTACTTTTTTCGATTAGTATAAGTTCCGAAAAACTTTTCAAATTACATTCCTAAATTTCATAAGTTCTATTAATACTTTAAATTTACATTACTCGATAGTATGCTCGATAATTGCCAGCTCTGCTTCCTAACAATGTGGAATTTATTTCCTGGATCGATATTCCCGATTTTAACTATCGATTGCTTTAATTTTATTCGATTAGCACTGTGGCAGGGGAGAAAGCGAGAGAGTGAGAGAGAAGGAATGTGTGTGAACGTTATGGAAATAATGGAACCAATTCAGAACGCATTGCGTTGAGGTTAAGGTTTAAAAATGGTACTTAGAAGCAATGTTAGTCTAGGAGCGGCAAAGGGCAAAGGGCAAAGGGAAAAGGGCATGGGTTGGGTGCATTCGCACAGAGTTGTAATTATTTTTGTGATAAAATCCGAAGCGCAATTTTTTTCTCCAACTGTATTGGTAGGTTAAAGGTCTGTACATAGGCGGGGGGCTCTAGGTGGGATTTGGCAGAGGGATTTAGCGATTTGGAGGAGGTATGGGTATGTTTATGAAGGTGCTACGAACAAAGACGTAATTGAAAATGTGATACAGTTTTTTCCTTGACCTATTTATTGAACGGTACGCAGAGCAGGGGAACAGAATGGTAATGGAACGGTAACGGTAACGGTAACGGGAACGGAAATGATAACGATAACGGAAACGGAAGCGAACGTGGAAGCGGAAGGAGCTTAGCAATATGCTTTAGAAGCAAAACAGATCAGATTTTTAGTCGACACAGTTATGGGACTGCGAGTTTTTCCTTTCGGTTTCGATTTCGGTTTCGGTCTTCACCACTCGGTTCACCCTTCCTTCGTAATATTTGAGATCTGTGAGAATGAAATCGCAGAACAGAGACGAAAAAAACCCCAAAAAACACCACAACACACCACCACAATCACAAGAAAAACAGCAAAAACAAACCAGAGATGGATGAGAAATTGTAAAAAATTTACACTTTAGGAAAATCTCTAAATTTTAAGCTTTCGGTGTTTTTAAACCAAAATAAAAACTAAAAAAAAAAATAAAACTACAATAAACAATGGCAAAATGTAAAAGTAAAAAAAAACATTAGCAAAAACACACCAAAATTTATATATACATATATATATATATTTCGATATTTAAAATTTCATTCGGAAAGAAAGCAAAAAAAAAAACATTAAACAATTTTGAGCAAACTCTCGGTGTTTTAAAATTAAGCGCATGCGAAACCTAACACATTACACTAAACAAGTACAGTAAACACACAATTAACTAAACCAAGGATAAACAAAATAACAAAATAATATGTTAAGCGAACAGACGTAAACCAAAAACAAAAACCTCTTTCACTTTCGTGTCTTTGACTTAAAACCAAAAAAAAAAAAATTAAAACGACAAAAAACAAAGCAGTAAGGAAAAAAATCAAGAAGAAAACAAAAAATATTAAGCATATTTTTAAAATGTAATTTAGCACAAAAAAAAAAGAAAGACAAAATTTTTAAACTACCAAAGTATTGATGTGTATTTGATAAACAAAATCGAAAAGAAAAAATCAAAAAACAAAAGAAAATCTAATGAAATGGACACAGGACAGAAAATGAACTTCGATTTGTTTTTTTACCTCTCTCACATATATATTTCGAATTTTTGCGTTTTTCGGTTTCGAATATCCTGCGTTGAGCGTTGAGAACGTTGAGAATAAAAACAAAAAACGAGAACACAACTTTTACAAAAACTACGAAATGCAATGCCTGCCAAAGAATTAATGTTTTTAATGCGATATCCGCAAGGGAAAACAAACGACAAACAAACAAATATTAATTATGTATATGCAACCAAAACAACAACAACAACAACAACAAAAGTTCAATAAAGCCGTTCCAAAATGAAGAAACCAAAAAAAAGTGAAAACTAAGAACACAAAACAAGCGAAGAAAAATCAAAACTTGTTCAGAGATTTTTTGCGTTTTCTTATACGAGACATTTACGATGACTTAAAAACCAAAAATAAAAAAAGACAAAAAGTATAAAAAATATGAAAAAAAAACTACAACTGTAACACGAACCACGAGAAACTTTTTTTGCAAGTAACAAAAGTCAAGAAAAACCAAAAAAAAAAGAAAGAAAGGGAGAAACTGAACGAACAACTATTTGTCGTGTACAAGAAGTAAACTTATTTGTATTTAACTAATAAAGTGAAATGTTTATGGTTTATTTTTTAAACAAACAAAAAAAAAACACCACCATTTTTATGCATTACATTATAAAAAGAAGCCACAAGCAAATAAAATAAATTACAAAAAAAAAACAATACTTGGTGCTTTCGTTTTCCTGGGATTGCAGTATGCCTCTAGTTTTTAGCTTATTAAGACTAGATACTACTTGGCTCCTTTGTTTTCCGGGAGTTGTAGTAAACTTTTAATTATTGGCGAACTAAAACTAGTTTGTGGGAGATTTTTCCAAGATTTCCAACTAATTCCACACAAATTAACGGAATACTTCATTTGAAATTGTGATGTTACCAGATAGCCAGAACCAGGCCTTGCCACATCCCTGAAGTGGGTTAAAAGCTCTATGTTCATCCATAATTCATTTTCACTAAAAGCTTTATAGCACAAAGCTACTGTCCCCCAGAGCTTTAACAGATTTTCCATTCCACGTTTCCGTGTATCTTTTGGCGCTCTGGCTACGGTCACACTGCGCGCTAGTTTGCTTCAGTCGCAAAAAAAATTCGCACCGACCAGAAGTCTTTGTTTTTCAACGCTCTCCTTTAAATCGCACACGAAATAGCAGTATTATTGTTGTGGTTGTTAGCCTGCATTTTTTTTACTGTGTACTTTAGCATCCAGTGTTTTTTTTACCGTAACTATACAAGTAAAGCATAAACTAAAGAACGCAAGGAACAGAGCGAATAGCGAGAGAGAGAAGGAATCGAAAACAGAAAGTGCGAGTGTGTGTTTTTGTGCGTTGCACTTTGAGTCTTCTTTCGGGAAGAACCCGAAGGTTCCAGAGAAGCCAGGCTTTCTTCAGCCGCGTGGAGCAGGTGCGGCGCCGTCAAGGACATAACATACGCTGGAAGGAGCGCCCGGAAAAGTCAGAGGCGGCATGCAGAGCCAGAGCCAGAGCTACACGGACGCTCTCAGTGCCAAGGGCTATCGCAGCTTCGGATTCGACACGGACGTCGAGATGGACATGGATATGAACCCCACAATGCGACGCATCGAGAAGCGCAAAGGCGGTGAGTGTCACTGTGGTTGTGGGCGTGGACCTGTGTGTGTGTGCGTGTGGGTGTGCGTGCTTGTATGGGCGTCGTAAGGCAGGGGCGTGGGCAGAGAACCTTTTCAGAGGGATGCTCATGGGAAAAGCCATACTTAATTTCGCATTATGGTTCCTTTGGGAGCTGGAGAAAAAGCCAAGATGCTGTAATAACCTCTTAAATTAAAAACAATTACAATTAAGATTGCTGATGGTTTCTGTGGCTGTCATAATTATTTATTGGTTATTAATTAACTAAAGAACTCTAGCCAGCTAGAAATCATGATTTAAAACCAATAAACTTAACCTAAGGTGGTTATTAGTATTTTAAACAACTTTCTATAATATTGAAGGCTAGAAAACTCTATACAGATTCTCAGGGGGCTTTCCCCCTCCCAAATCTCGTCCTCTGCGTGAGCCTCTGTATGCGGGTCAACGGGGGTGTGTGCGTGTATGTGTGTGGGCTTGTGGGATGCATTGACTTTTGCGCCTTCGTTCACTTCGCTTACTGGTCATCGCCGTGAAATATTTAAATTTCCACGTCAAAAACCTCGAAGAAACAGCAGCAAGTCACACACAGCACACACACACAGCACACACACACAGCACACCCACCAGTGGGCAGTAGTAGAGGTAATGACGTGTAATTATTATAATCAGGGAGCGAGGAGGGGGCGTGCTGGTAACTGCGCATAAATTATCTGGCTAAACTACACTAGTTCCGCCGACGATAATGATAATGATAATGCTGATGTAGCGATGGCTCCTTTGATGACGAATCGGGCGCCCTTTAATTATCTTAGCTGTCCAAGGAGAGCTGGGTAGGATCTGAGGGAAACATCTCCCAAAGAAGTTTCTTCTTATTATTTTTCACATTTTTTTATATTTAATTGTGTTTTCTTTGCTTAAAATAAATCAACAGTAAAAGTAGAAGAGTACATATAAAGTAATATAAATTATAAACGCCAAAATAAAAAAAGGAAAATTTGCTGAAAAAGTATATATACATTTCTTGTATAGATAATGAGGTGATAAATAATAAATTAATTATAAATGCTAATAAGGGATGTACTTAAAGGCTTTACGACCTTGTATGTATTGCGCTTTGCATTGTTGAAATACTTGGCTTATTGCATATAACTAACACTGCAATGTGGTACACCGCTGACGTCATTCCGGCTTTTTATTCTCCTTTTGTTGAGTCAGAGGTTCAGGCCATAAGAAGTTGGCAAGGCCAATATATTGCAGTCGCCACTGGCTTCCTCAATATAAATGATTTGTTTGGTCCAAAGGGTCATAATTTATGATATTTTATATATATTTATAATTTATATATTGCCTCAGAATTTTCATAAATATATATTTAACTGAAGCTAAAATCGGGCTGTGTAATACTTGGTTATACTTGTTTACTTAATATATAAATATCGAATAGTCTGAGAAAAATTAAATTAATTAATGCAAACATCACGCTATGTTCACAACATCTTCCTTTTGATTTTAAAGTTTCTTCTGGCCATATTTAGAACAGTTTATGTATGCGTATAGTCCTTATATTTTTATATAGCTGTATTCCTATCCTTGGATAATTGTTAACATATTTTCTTGTATTTAATTGCTTTGCTTTCGAACTCTCCTTATTTTCTTCACAATTGGCAGGTGATTTATTAAATTTAAACGCAACTAAGCTAGAGTCTTGTCTAGTTTAATTGCTGTTGTTGTTTGTCTAGTCCATTGCCTTTATGCTTTGTGAGTGTAAGCCGTTTTTTATGTGTGCTCCCATTGTTTATTTCGCTTTTTGCGTTTGCGTTTGCGTTTCTGTTGGTGCAGCAAACACGAGCGCAATGGGAAAAAGCCAACGGCAAATACCAAGCCATTTAGGAAATTGGTTAAAACATGAGGCGAACTCATGCGAACTCGGACGGAGAGAGACACATATTTTGTTCTCTATATATTTATGGGCCAGCTTGTATGTGGGCCAATTAGCCTGGCCGCCGCTGCCGCTGTTTGCACTGAGTCATCATCATCATCATCAGAGGGGGAGGAGGAGAGGAGCATACCTGACAGGGAGGAGGACAGGGCAGTGGCTTTCAGTGGCCAAACCCAACTCCCTATTAATTGTGGCTTTAATCTAATCTAGTGCATAGGCAGGGCGAATTTGTCATGTTTGTTCAGCTGAATTTATGGATGCTTCCAAGAACACGTGGCCCTTTAGTACTGTGAAAATAGAATTGATATCTTTGAAGCTTATAGGGAAGAGATACTGTACAAAACAAGTGTGATTTATATTTGTTTAATATTAACTAATAAATCATGAAAGTGCTGTTGTGCCAGATTCTAATTGAGGAGATTAACTAGGTGCATTTTGTTCCTATTAATTGTTATATGTATTATTATGTTTCATTCTATTACTCTGTATGTGAACTTTAAACATTTTTACAGTCAGTCACTTGATGTTCTCTGTATTTTGTTTTTTTCTCAGTGTGTCACAACACTCCTACATTTCTTATCGGTCTATAAATAGCCTCCGTGAATAGCAACATCCAAAATTTGAGTGCGAGTGCGAGTACTTGTTTTGTATTCGCATTTCGTGGGAATCGGGCGCTGCCTATAGCTCCATTATCTGGCCATCTAGTAGAGCTCGATTCCCATCCAGTACCGACTTATATCATCATCGCCGTCCTCATCATCCACTTCCACTCAATTGGGGCAGAGTAGTCAGTCAACCAAATGACATGTGTCCGTCCGCTTTATGAGGAATGTATTGTGTTCAATCGACTGAAGGCACTCGACTTAAACATATTTTTTGGAAAGTAAGTGATTTTCGCCATTATAAGCTATTTAAACTTGAAGAAAATAGAGGGTTTCCTTTGGAGACCTAATAAAATGAAAAGGAGCCTTACAACTATCATATAAAGTATATACAAATATTTATAATCAGTTTATAAGTATACAGTGTTGTACTGACAAGTCCATTCCGATAATCCTCCTTTTAATAAACAGTAATTATAATTTCTGATACATAATAAGTCCAAAAACATAAATTAATAAATTAATTACCGCCTTGGTAATCTCATTATGCTCCATTTGAATTTCTTATATTTTTTAAACATATTTTTGGCTTATTTGGATATCTCTCCGAATTCAACTGTGATATGTATATGTTTTCAGCAGTAACTATAATTATTATTACAATTTATGCTTCATAATAAGTCTAAAAACATAAATTAATAAATTAATTACCGCCTTGGTAATCTCTTTATGATCCATTTGAATTTCTTATATTTTTTAAACATATTTTTGGCTTTAATCTCTCGTATTTGAATATCTCTCCGAATTCAACTGTGATATTTATATGTTTTCAGCAGTATTCTATAAATACATGCTCATAAATTAAGTTCAATTACCAATAATCCTATAAATTATTTAGTGTAAAAACATAAATGAATAAATTAATTACCGCCTGGTAATCTCTTTATGATCCATTTAAATTTCTTATATTTTTTAAATATATTTTTGGCTTTAATCTCTCGTATTTGGATATCTCTCCGAATTCAACTGTGATATTTATATGTTTTCAGCAGTATTCTATAAATAAATGCTCATAAATTCAATTCAATTACAGAAAATCCTATAAATTATTTAGTGATTATATTTTTGCCACCGCCACTGTGCCTGCGAACAGCTGCTAACAGGCTTCAGTCAGTCTGTCTGTCGTAGGCATAGGTCAGGGTTTTCCAATTAGAAACAAATATGAAAAAAAGCCGAGTGACGGCAAAGAAAATAATAGAGCGATTTCCCACCCGCTTTCCCGCCCTGTTCGTGGCTTATTTAAGCCCCTAAATGATTTATTCGAGGTTCCGTTCGGCACTCTTTTGTCTTTGCATTTCTCTCTGCTTTGCACGCGAGAATGCTCTCTTTCTCAGGCTTTCTCTCTGCTCCGACTTGGAGACCGACTGCAGTTAGTCATGCTTATTATTATTATTATTATTATTACATATATGCGCGGATGTGTGTGCACTACATTTCCCGGCGAAGGGCTGAAAATGAGTGGGAAATCAGAATCAGTTGACTGCGCGAAGTCGAATCGAATGGAAATATAGCCACGGGGAGTTGCCTCCTTTTCCGATTTTTCTCCGGAGTTACGCAAGTTTTTCTTCCTGCATATATATACTAATGTGAAATCGGAAAATTGCGAATCGAGCCGGGCACTTTGCCCAGAAATGCTGAAAAGGCCAAACGCAGCAATTAATAAGTTCGCAGTTCGGTCAATAAATACAAGACAAAGAGGCCAAAATGCCGAGTGCCGTTGCCGTTGCCGTTGCCAAAAATACAATAAATATGAGCTTAAGCACAATCGAATAAATAAATTGAAACGTATAGCACAGATAGCAGAGAACACATATTTTAATGCCCATATGTCTGCTCCCCTCTCTGTTCCTCTCTCTATATATATATATATATTTATTCTCGTATATGACTTTGTATGCATATCGCAAATAAGGCAAATGAACTGCCGATGACTTGCAGCTTGAACCCAAGAGAAATATTAACGTTTGGCGGCTTATGAAGCTATCAAAACAGCTCCCCAGCTCCCCGGTTATTAACAAGCCAGCGCTAACCACCTCCCAGACCCCCAGTCCCGGTCCCAGACCCATTTTAGGTGGCTATTGATAGTCCGACAGTCCCAGGAAGGAACCGCTAAGTGCCTCTGACGGGTCAACAAAACAAAATTTAAATCGAGCCCCTCTCCCAATAGTGGAAAGTTACCAGACTGTGCATATTATTTGTGCGACAAACTAACAATCAAATTGCTATTTTATGCTTGACAAAAGTGACATTATCTCTAACTATCAGTCAAAGATCTTGGCGATATGTAGCCAACATATCGGTGATCATATTTTAAGTGATTATATAGAGAAGAGTTTCCGCAGTGAACGAATAACAACTCAGTTGCCATATCATGGCTGATAATCTATAGATAGGTTCTTATCACTTCTATTATCAGGTGGAAATTGAAATAATAATGATAGATCTTTCACTAGAACTAGCTATATTATGATCAATGATGATGGAGTGTTATTTCTTTTACTTTTTATATTTTTGTATTGGAAAATATAGAACAAATGATTGAGCTTGCTTATTACAAGTCATACTTTTAGAGATTACCTTTAATAAATACTATAGATATACTATATATATCGTATATACTATAAATACAATACTACAGAGAGGTCCAAAGAGATCCTTTGCCTCTTCTATAGTATTTATTAAAGGTAGATCTTTAAAAGTATGACTGTATTTATTACTAGCTTAATCATTTCTTCTATACCTTTAATAAATACTATAGTAGAGGCATAGGACCTCTATGGATCTCTATGCCGCTTCTATAGTATTTATTAAAGGTTCTCCTCCTTATACACATATCTTAACATTCAATCAGTTAATCCTATATATATATAAATTTAATACGCAATAAATATTAACAATGTGATGATTCAGTGGGGTAAACAAGGCCATATAATATGTTTCTATAAATCGAAAGATCTAAACCGATTTATAATCTTAAGTTTGATCCCAGAGAAATAGTTAAATAATTAAAAGGATTATTAATCTATAAAATTATTATATATTATCTATAAATCGAAAGATCTAATCTGATTTATAATCTTAAGTTTGATCCCAGAGAAATAGTTAAATAACTAATTAATTAATTATTAATATCGAATAATATGCAATATGTACATATATAATATTTTACGGAGTTCAAAGAGCTTTGATCTTAACCTGGCTATATGCAGTTTGTTCAGTTCGTTCAGTTCGTTCAGTTTGTTTATCCAAAATATTGTTTATAATTAGCAAATGTTGGGGTTGGGGCACCCAGGGAGCTTTCCCTGCAGAGAGCGCTGCGAGCGGAAAGCTCCACCCGCTGACTTTACCGATATATAAACTTTGGATGAACAGACCCGAGTCGGGAGAGGTGTTAACAAGGCTGGGTGGGGAGCACAGGGGGGTACAGAGAGCCAGGGCAAGGGGACAATGGCAATAGACAACGCGTAGAAGATGCGCGAATTGCGTCGGACAGAAAATGTAGAACTAAATAAAGTGCATGTATATACACACATATATCCGACCGATCCGTGCCGACAGCGACACCGACAGTTGCCCGCAGACGTCGCCCAGAGCAGGCAGAATCTCGAGCAGAGCGGAGAGCCACCTGTCACTCCCGGAGACATTACATAAAAACAAACAAGGAAGCCCTCGGCAGGAAAGTCGAACGCCCCACACAAACTATACTGATATACAGTACTTAATACTGAGAGCTAACCGACTAACCGACTTGGAATCAGGAGAGGATCAGGCATTGGCCCAAGTTCCAGTCCCTTCAAGATGTCCTACCGCGGCATGCTGAGCGGCAGCTCGGACGAGTCCCTTAGGCAAACCACCGATGCGGACTCCTTCGACGGCTCGGTGATGTCCCACCCGATCCCCAGCAAGCCCATCGCCAGGTCCCCCAGCTGCGGCAAGTGTGCCGCCTGCGCCGCCAAAGCCTTGAGTGGGTCCGGCGGGAGTCGGACCTTCCATCGCTGCACATGTAAGTGGACACGGCCAACACTGGGGGAAATGTCACAGGAACTACTACTATAGCACGGCTACAATGGCCTTTTCAGAGGGAAAACAGCTCAAAGTAAAGCTGATAAATAATAATAATATTAATAGGGTATTCCAATTTGAACCAGATGTTTCCAATGCATTTAAGTAGACAATTCCTGATAAGGATCACATATAATAATAATAATAATTAATAATAATTAATAATAATATTATTAGAGGGGTATTACAATTTAATTGATTGTTTCTGTAACATTAAAGAAGAAAAAATCGTGATAAACATTTTAAGGCGAGTCGATCTAGCCATATCTGCTTCAGTTCAAAAGCCATAATAATAATAATTAATAATAATATTAGAGGGGTATTACAATTTTAATCGATTGTTTCTATAACATTAAAGAAGAAAAGGTCGTGATAAACATCACCAGGCCAGTCGATCTAGCCATATCTGCTTCAGTTTAAAAGCCAAATACTTGAAACTTGTCCTATTGTCTTCAAATATTACTTTTGTTAATTAGTTAAAGCTGATATATTTCAAATATTTGTTAATGCCATTTTAACTTATGTTAATTAGTTAAAGCAGATATATTTAAAGTATCTTTTAGATACTTTATCTCTCATTGTTAATGAGAATACTATTATTGCATTTTTAAATATTGTTAGGCTACAGATCAAGGTGCTTCTCTTGCACCTCCAGCTTCATCACTCTGTAGATCGCCCTCTCTGTTTCTCTTTCTCTTTTTCTCTGAAACTCTCTCTGAGACCACCTACTCACTCTCTCTTTCTCTGCGACAAAAAGAAAGCAAAGCCTTGCACTCTCCCACGCACTCTCTCTCTCTCTCTCCTAAGGCGGCTAGAAAAACAAACCATAAATAATCCAGTGGCACTAAGCTACAAAAAAGAGATAGGATACACTGAGAGAAGTCATTACAACATTAAATATTACAACAAAATCATTTAAAAAAGAGCCACCATTATTTAAGAGCCACCATTTATTAACATTCAGCGTGGTGGTTACCACAGAGTTGAAGCTCTAACTTGTTGGGAATTATAGTGTTGTTTTTTTTTTAGAAAAAGTTATAAAGATAGTTATAGTTTCCTCTTGGTCAGTGTAGTTTATGGCCTGCGTTCGTCATTTGTTGTTTTGCCCACGCCTTAATCTTGCTCACCTTTGTTTTTCTTGTTATTTCAGTATTATTTTTTAGAGTGGATCGGTGCGAGTGTCACTAACCCATAAAGTAGAAATACAGGAATGCTATTAATACCCTACAGAGCGACACATCGGAAATTAGGTGGACTGGATGCAAATTAATGCAATTAACCGCTTTTGAAAAGCACTTTTAAGAATAATTTCTTCACAATATTGTTAGCGACTCCTCCTGCCCCTCGCATACCCCTTGGCTCTTCTTGAACCCTTAATTACCTAAGTTTGACCTTGAAGTGTATTCCAACTTCTCATCTGGCTTGTATCACTTTTTCGATCTTTGTTTGTTGTTTGTCGAGTGCGTGTTTTGATTTTGCCCGGGCTTTCGCTATCTCCAGTGTCAGTACAGTGAAAAAAACTAGTGGGAAGTGATGATAGTTAAGTGAAATATATGTGAAAAAAGTTTCCAATTTTCAGAGAACTTAATTAATAATATTTCTTGTTATTAAGATAAGTTTTCTTTTATATTGAAGGGTTTTCTTGGCCACAAATATTCCGATATTATTTCCTAAGAAATAGAACAGAATATAATATCAACAGAATTTTGTCTTGGTGTATTTTATTTTCTATTACAATATTTTGTGTTTTTTTTTTCTTGCAAATTTGGCTGTTTATGTTGTTGTTTTTGTTTTTGCCGGGCTTTCGCTGTTTTTCTGACGATGGTGCGTCTCTGCCGCAGCGCAGCCCCGGCTCTGCCTCTCTGCCTCTGGTCTCTGCCTCTCTGGCTCTGGTCTCTGTCCCAAATCTCGGCCTGAAATTCTCCGATCCGTGCTTTCCGATTTCATTAAGGCGACAACTCTCGCCCAGCTTACACCGCCGGTCTGCCGCCGCTGCCTCTTCGAGTTTCCCAGCAGCATTTCGCCATGAACTTCAATCGCATGGATACTGCCCACCGGTTACGGGTGGATGTCCGTCTATTTGGCGGTCAGGTGATGGGCCATCAGCCAGACCCTGACCCGGCCTCGTCCCCCGATCCTCTGATTCCTCCCGAAGAGCTCTGTAGGTTTGCCAGTGACGCGTGAAGTGAACTAATGACTTATGAAGTATTTTATTTATATTTGTCTTGGAACTTGTAAGCTAACATATTTGTTTGGTTTATTTATAATCCCATCCAGGTGATCGTCAGGACTCCCCAGTGGATGAGAAGGCCGAGTCCGATGTGGAGCTAACCAATGAGATCTCGGCGCCGTATGAGGTGCCACAGTTTCCCATTGAGCAGATTGAAAAGAAGCTGCAGGTCCAGCGTCATCTCAATGAAAAGTGAGTTGCGATAATTGTTTAAAAAATCTACTGGCTTTAGTATATATACAAAGTAACAGATTTCGGTTTTTTTGGGCATATAGAAACCTATTTATAGATTCATTTTGACAGAAAATAGATTAAAACACACAGAAGGCTTCTTCATATCTTTAGAGAAACATAGTTTATTGTTCAAGATCATTTTAAACCTTTAATCATGCTTCAAAATATTTAAATAAGAAAGTAAACTTCATTACATTTATATACTTCCCTTTAAAATTAAATTGTAATGTAACATTAAGCCGGTAAAAATTATGTTTACGTTTATTTATGAAAAGCCTTGTCTGTTTCTACCTTATCAAAAAAATCTCAATAATGCTAATGAGTGAATATAAAATAGTATAGCTCCCTTTGAATCAAATCAGTTTGTGATAGTTTTCCTAACCTGACTTACGCTCGGCTTATCTACCAGGAAAAATATTAAGATTAAGAGATGATCCAGTGCGTTTTAACCATGTAAGACTTAATAATTCTTTATATATCCCATAGACATTTCTATAAAATTCGGGCTAATATCACTTACAGTATCGATTTTCTTAAAATTTAATTCAAGAGCCTTATAAGCTAAGACTCTCATAGTCAAGCCTTAATATATAAGTATAAAAAAGAAGATAACATATCACAAAGGCTTAAAATTTCTTCTGCATATTTAAGTGAAAAAGTAGGATCAGCAAGTGTGATATATAATGTAAAGCCTTTCGAATTCCAGTGTAGCCTAGCGCTCAGACTCTGACGTGGCTCCTAGACCTACATATTAATGGCGCTGTTCCCGCCAAGTTACTGACCTCCTTGTTTTTGTCTTGTCAAAACCGATCCGAACCTAAATCGGTGCGACTTTTGTTTACGTTACAAGCGATCGAGTCGCATCAAAACACGGCTATGGGTTCACAGATCTCGTGATTGGGTGAGGGGTCTTATCAGTAGTGGGCCTTAGCATTTCATCTCTCTAATTATATAGAACAAATATCGCCTAAATAAGAACCTGACCTTCTTTTTAGATAAAAACCATAATCTCTCCCACGATCGTTCTAAAATTTGGTATGTGAGATAAAGACTTTATTACTTTTTAAAAATCAAAGTTGACTTCTGGATACTCATTCAAAACTGCAGTAAAGATAGGCATTTAATTCTGGAAATTCTGGAAGGGGTATAACTTATCAGATATCAGGTACCACTTACCACACATATATTTTCGGATTTTGCCACTCTCCCTCATCAGCTGCACTTCAAAATACATGAGTTTTCTCTGCGTGTACGTGTGTTTCCTGGACACTTTCTATAGTCCCATAATGAGGCAGCCTCAGCATTGCAGCGTTGCAATTATCAGGCTCACAGGTGGAAAGGGGAGGTGGGAATGGCTTCCAGGTGCCTCCTCCTGACAGCAGGAGGACAGGAGGACAGAAGGACAGTAGTAGTTCCCCGGCCATTACCAAGTGGGTCTGGGTGAGGGTCCGAGCTTGGCCGATGCAGAACACGTTTTGATTTTGAATAGAACAGCATTAGGCAGCCACGACGACGACTATGACGGTCATTCTCTCTGGTTCCAGCCAAAATCGGTGAGGAACACTCAGAAAAAGCATATTTTCCCTGAGTTGTATTTAAATATAATGAGTTTCCAAAATGTAACACCTATTTAAAGTCAAGAACAATGCAAGTCTCTATGAAATATCTCTTGAAATACTTTCTAAAAACATGGAAAGCTCCTATCCCGGTGACCATATAATGTATTTCCCTCAGTGTTTTGTGGGGATTATGCCATAACGAACCACCGCCGAGAAGGGAACCACTATAACCGGCAGAACAGAGCCACCGCTGGCCTGGGCCCTGGCGCGGATGCCGTCACTTTCAGTACGCTCCGATCCAATAAGCGGGCAGCTCGACGGCGCGAAACGCGGCCCAATTTTGCCACCTGCCAGGCCCGCCTGCCAAGTCCGCCGCCTGGCGACCTCCGCTGACATTGAGCCCCTCTTCGGGGAAGCCCCGTCCACCGTCCTCAGTCCACCGCCCACCGTCGACCGCCCAGTTGGCCCACTAAAACCAATCGTTGTTGTTCGTGTCGCACGCCAAATAAATAAAATAAAGTAAAAGGGAAGGCAGCCTGGAGGCGGCGGCGTTTGGAAGAAACTTACCAACGCGGCACGCGGACACTTCAAGTTTTTTTTTGTTTTTAAAGCGAGAATCCCGACAAGTTTTGCACGCCAAAAGTCAGGAACAGAGAACTGAGTACCGGGGACAGGTGCAGGGACTCACCTGCAAGTCGGGGGAACTCGCAGAACTCGCAAATGGAATTTCTGAATGGGAATGTCGTGCAACATTAATCAGAGCTTCAAAACACTTGTATTTTTTGAATTGTTCAGAGTTTTTGAAGTGCCAAAATCATAGGAGTTTGCCAAAAAAATTAAATAACAATATAAAGAGTTAAACAAGAGATTTGTTTGCTAGAATAAGAGTTTTTATTGGAACGTCCTAGCTAAAATAAAGCTTAGAAACATCTACCTGCTTTGTAAAAGTAAACTCTTGAGAATGTAAATGCAGAAACTTGTAAATAACTTTACAATTCTTGCAGTGTCTCATGCACTGTCCTCATAAATGAATCCAAGAAAACAAATAAACTGTTGTTAGAACTTGGAACAATTAGTAGACAAAGCCACCCCCTCGAAGGATAGTAATTCAATTTAAAGAGCTTCCCAGAACACGCAATTTGTCGCCAAAGGTAGTTGGTAGTTACTTTTTATTTTTGGATTAGAAGAGATATTTCCATAGCGTGCCTTGCAGGGTTGCAAATTGTCGGCCAATTGGTGACTCCACATAGCCACATTGCCACTACCATCATTGATTGATCATCTTCAGTCCCGAAAACCCATCGAGGGTATTCCCTGCCCCAGCAGAGCCGGCTCCATCCATTCGTTGGTGGTCAGCGTACGCGGCAGGATGTCTTTTGCGGACGACAGCTACAGCTTTGGACGCGTCTACGAGTATCAGCCCGAGGATTCCAAGTGGTTAGCCAAGTGGATTTCCAAAATAGAGGATTTTTTTTACAATTATTACTTATTATTTAATTATTCCATTGAATCACTTTGAAATATTATTGTAATATGTCCTTCCTTTTTGTTGCTTTGCAGGCAGGCCACCGGATCACGTCCTGTGCCCGCAGTCCCGCACGTTCCGCACGTCCACCGGGAGTCCTCCAGCAGCGATTGCGCCGAGTCCATGATCGAAATGGAGAAAACCGATGCGGACATCAACTTCCAGCGGGTCTCCATTTCCGGCGAGGACACCAGCGGCGTGCCACTCGAGGATCTGGAGCGAGCCTCGACGCTGCTGATCGAGGCCCTGCGCCTGCGCAGCCGCTACATGGCCATGTCCGATCAGTCATTTCCCTCGACCACGGCGCGATTCCTCAAGACGGTGAAGCTCAAGGATCGCATAGACAACGTGCCCGCCAAGGTGGTTTCGGGTGAGTGCAGCTGCATCCTTCTATAAGTCTATAGTCTTCATCCTGGAAGAAGCTCTCGAGCTCTCGTTTGGTTCCTTTTGGTCTACCTTTGTACAGAGGCACCCGCCCGATTATTTGTAGCTATTGGGATGGGTCTTCTTAAAGGATAATTGTAGAGGAAAGAATACTTTTGCCTTACTATTTTCCAAGCTTTATTTCTCAACCATACAAGATGGGCCCACTCCAAAGCGTTTGTGTAAATATGTGAATACGGAAACTGTTGTCCCTAGTTGTTGTGATGCACCACCAATCGCTAGCACTTTCAAGTGAAATCTGTATAATACAAGTCGAGATTTAGCGTGTTTTAGTGTAGACTGTACGCGCCGGCGTTGCCAGATAGCCAGAGCTCAGCTCTTCCGGTGTCCGTGTCTCTTGCTCAGCTCCCTCCGCCTTAATAGCTGCCGCCTCGCTCGTGTGTCTCGTCCAGTTTTGTTTCCTTTTTATTCATTCATGTCCTCCGTTTTTATTTGGAGCCTCAACAAGAGCTATATATGTATATTCTCCATTAGTTTATTCCTCTTCTCTATATCATTATGTTTGAGCTTTTTTAGCGTTGTTTTTGTTTTCCTTCCACCTTGATTTTAACTATTTATTTCTCTTCTCGTATTTTTCATTATTTTTCTTATAGACATCATTCGCAAAATGAGTGTAGCCCCCATACAAGGTAATTCGAGCGCACACCTGTCTCCCTTCCTATCCTATCGTATCCTATCGTATCGTATCCACTCCTGTTCCACACAACTCGTCAAAATCAAAGACGACAAGAACAGCTACTCCTCCTGCTCCTTTTCTACTCTGTCCTGCCTGCCATTTGAATTTCGTTTCCGTTAAGCACTGCTTCCTCTTATTATGCGTATTGTTTGCTCCTAACCCCAAAACACGGCACCTGCAATCGCTGCCTACATCGCAGCCAGTGTTGCCAACTCTCAGTGTTGTTCAGTGTTTTTATAAATAACTTTTGCTATGCGCTGTTAAAAAAATCTAAGTCTAAAAATAATATTTGCATATTCTTTAAATTTGTTCTGTGTCAAATTTTGTTAAATAATTATGTGCATTAACTGAAAGAATAACAGTTTATATTTTCAATTTATTTATTTATTTATATATTTGCTTATTAATCGAAAATTGAATTTCTAGTAATAAAAGCATTATAAAACATAATTTCATCGAAATTACTGTGTAGTTAACCATAGTTTAAATTGTGTTCTACATTTAGCAGATGCTTAAACTATTGGATAACTTCTCTGATTGGATGCTTACTATTATTATTACATCTTAAGATATTCCTTCGAATTAAGAAAATAATACAAAGTTGGCAACACTGCATCTGCAGCTGTCTCACTCATTCGCTTTCCAACAGAAACCTGCCTGACACAGCACGATTTGCAGCCTCTAGCTTTCTGTCGCTCACTCGCATGGATGTTTTCCTTTTACAGTTTTTGTATGTTTTTTGCTAACCAGAAACTACAAAAAAATATACATAAATATATACACGCTCAGCTGAGCGTTCGCTCTATTCCACTGTATTTTTGGTCCCCCATTTAAAACGCAAAGCCTTGTACAAAAGGAAAGACACACGTTCTTCGTTGATCACTTTGTAGAACAAAAGTAGCCGTCCAAGTTGAATGGCACCCGAGCCCAAGGGTGGACCTCAGAGGAATAAAAAAGTTGAATAAGTAATACGAAATTCCCTTCCTTCTTTGATTTATATATTTTGGTGTGTACAACATATATAAATCTTAAGAAAGTTCAACTAAATATGATTTAATTGTGAGTTATTACTACATGATAATTATTATTTTGTTTATATGAAATAGCATAATGGATAATACCTTTAAATGAACTTGTAATACTTTCGAAAACATTTGACAACCATTGTCTCCATAACTCTCGAGGTCCACTCTAAAGCGCCAGCCCTACACAAAGCAAAAACAACACTCGCACGAACACCCAAGTGTAGAGTGTAGAGTGTAGAATTGCCACTAACTGTACCTGTTCCCCGCTTGCCAACACTGGTCCCCTGCAACTAAACAAAACAAAATTCTTTTTTCAAATTCTGATTCAAATTACAAAAACACGACAACTCCACCACTACGTACATAATCACCGAATCGTTGCGGATCTGCAGATGTCCACGTAAAGCCATCAATGCATAAGCTGTCGGATCCCTGGAACGTCGAGTTTCCACCCGACGAGGATCTCGTGATTAAGCCTGTGAACGGAGTGTTTCACATTTACACGGATGAAGTAAGTAGATTCACATAATATGAACTCTGTATAGTTAGTCCTGGTATCGTAGCGAATACAATTTAAATATCCTTTTCAATTTAAATTAAAAGAACAAAAAAGAAAGCTAAAATTATACTTAAAGCGAGAGATGGGGAAATTAAACTCTTATAGTTTCCTAATTATCCGAGTATCACTTGGGAAGAAATTCCTCTTTATTACCTTCACTTGTAAAAATGTATGCGGATTACGACAATATAAATAAGTCAATCAATATCAATTAAGACCTTTGTAGACCTCAGTGAAAAATAGAAAAAAATAAGGTCAGAACGTAACCCATTTATTTTGCAGAAAAAATATATACAAATTCACTCTTTACATTCTTTTTCTTATGCGAATTTCCAGGAGGAGAAGAACGAGATCATCTATGAATACCCGGATATGAGTCAATTTGTTAATGACATGCAGGTCATGTGCAATATGATAGCCGATGGGCCACTGTAAGTATATATCTCTTATTCCTAAAGTTAAAGCCAGAGAAATTATCGAAATTATCGATGTTTTCGTATGGGGAAATCGATTTTAAATCGATTAATATCGGTGTTTTTCTGCTCTAAGCTCTAAAGAGCCCTACTATTTACTATAAATAAATTCAAATATTTTCGTTGAATTACAGCAAGTCCTTTTGCTATCGCCGTCTGTGCTACCTGTCGTCCAAGTACCAGATGCACGTGCTCCTCAACGAGCTGCGAGAGCTAGCCGCCCAGAAGGCGGTGCCGCATCGCGACTTCTACAATACCCGCAAGGTGGACACCCATATCCATGCCGCTTCCTGCATGAATCAGAAGCATCTGCTGCGGTTTATTAAGAAGACGCTGAAGAACAATGCTAACGAGGTGGTGACCCACACCAATGGCCAGTCAATGACGTTGGCCCAGGTCTTCCAATCAATGAACCTGACCACCTATGACCTCACCGTGGACATGCTGGACGTGCATGCCGATAGGAACACTTTCCATCGGTTTGATAAGTTCAACTCCAAGTACAATCCGATTGGGGAGTCCCGACTTCGGGAGGTGTTCCTCAAGACGGATAACTACCTGAATGGAAGATACTTTGCCCAGATCATAAAGGTAAGCGTACATAAAGTACATCAAGTGGAGATATATATTTATATCTATTATCTTTCCAGGAAGTGGCCTTCGATCTGGAGGAGTCCAAGTATCAGAACGCCGAGCTGCGTCTGTCCATCTATGGCAAGTCACCAGATGAGTGGAACAAATTGGCTCGGTGGGCCATCGACAATGATGTTTATAGCACGAATATCCGTTGGCTGATCCAAATACCACGCCTCTTCGACATCTTCAAGTCGAACAAGATGATGAAGTCATTCCAGGAGATCCTGAACAACATCTTCCTGCCGCTCTTCCAGGCAACAGCCAGGCCCAGCCAGCATCCGGAGTTGCATCGCTTCCTGCAGTATGTGATCGGTTTCGATTCCGTTGACGATGAGTCCAAGCCAGAGAATCCTTTATTCGACAACGATGTGTCCCGGCCGGAGGAGTGGACCTACGAGGAGAATCCCCCGTATGCGTATTATATCTACTATATGTACGCTAACATGACGGTGCTGAATAAGTTTAGGAAGTGAGTGTAATTCATGTTAAATGGAAGTTATAATCCTTAAATCTCCGCTTTGTAAACCCTTAGGGAGCGCGGAATGAACACCTTTGTGCTGCGACCCCATTGCGGCGAGGCTGGACCCGTGCAGCATTTGGTCTGCGGCTACCTCATGGCCGAGAACATCTCTCACGGGCTGCTGCTCCGCAAGGTGCCTGTGCTGCAGTATCTGTACTATCTGACCCAGATCGGCATTGCCATGTCGCCGCTATCGAACAACTCTCTGTTTCTCAACTATCACCGCAATCCCCTGCCCGAGTATCTGGCCCGAGGACTTATCATTTCTCTATCTACGGACGATCCCCTGCAATTCCACTTCACCAAGGTAAGTTTATTGAGCTAGCATTTGGTTGTGTATATATAATTTCATTGTGTTCCTTCAGGAACCCCTTATGGAGGAGTACAGCATTGCAGCCCAGGTATGGAAGCTCAGCTCCTGCGACATGTGCGAGCTGGCCAGGAACAGCGTGATGATGAGCGGTTTTCCCCATCCCGTACGTTTAATCCATTAATTAAAATGTAACATATTAATTATTATCCTTAACCAGATAAAGCAACAGTGGCTGGGGCCCGTCTACTACGAGGACGGCATCATGGGCAATGACATTACCCGGACCAATGTCCCCGAAATTCGGGTTGCCTACCGCTACGAGACCCTGCTGGACGAACTATCCAATATTTTCAAGGTGAACCAGACATGCGGCTCTGCCGGCGAGTCCTCTTAGGCTGGGACATGGCTTCCTGTGCTAACTACAAACATATATAAGCGAAAAATAGCTAAGGAATATACGGATATATACGCTAGTTATATACAAATATTATGAATGTTTCTGTTCTAACCCAAAAAAATAAGAAAAATGTTAAAGCGGCAGACCAAAACGAACTTTAAATATATATTATACAAAACTTGTGTACAAGAAAACTAAATGATTCCTTTCTTTTTAAAGGAATAACCTTACTGTAAAATCGTGTTAGGGCACGAGTTTAAGCCCAATTATTTTGTTGGTAAAGTTAATTTTTAACAGATCCGCCGAGACCTTAATGTAGTAATTCTCATAACTAGTATTATATAGCATTATATATATTTCCCAAAGTTATCAATACCTACTTAAAAACTAACCGCTCAGCTAAATCAGCTATATAATTTGGAACGTATCGGATCCAAATTATATAGCTGATTTAATGGGAATATAAAAGAAATATGTTAAGGCCAAATCACCACATATTGAAATCAAACATGTTAGTTGTTAGTATAATTAATATAAACACAATATGCAAATATGAGAAGAATAATCCCAATCTGAATCATCACAGGCTGGATCTCCGACTTCGGTTCCTGAAAGAGAGACTTCACTTGGACCTCAGGCTCCAGTTCCGGATCGAACTCAGGAGTCCCGGTTTGGCTCTCCGGCTCTGACTCCTCCTCCGGAAAGATATCTTGGATTTCAAGCCGCTGGTCCGGATAGACGTGTCCCCGAGGAACCTCGAGTGCCTGCATTTGAATCTCATTCTTTGGTTCCGGAAGGAGAATCTTCATTTGGATCAACAGCTTCGGTGACCGGTAGCCACATCCACGATGATCCGACAAGAGAGTCTTTATCTCCGGCGCCATTCGCGGAAAGAAGATTCCGCGAGGACGGATCGAAGCCTTCAATTGATTCTCAGGCTTCGGATCGACAAATGCACTAGGACGTTCTAGAACCTCCGCTTGGATGCTCGGTTCCAAACGGGGCGCTTCCCCCTCGGTCTCCGACTCCAAACGGGAAGCCTCCCAACATTCGATCTCCGACTCCAAGCGGCGCGCAAATTGTACCGAAATGGCCCGCGTGGCGCCGTCGAAGATGTAGACCTTGTTGAGCTCGTCCAGGGCCTTCTGGGCAGCCGCGTGCAGCTCGAATCGCACGAAGGCCATGCCCCGTGAATACCCGGACGGCTTGTGGCGCAAGATCTTCAGCTGAACTATGGTGCCATAGCCACTCAAGAGGCTGGATAGCTTAGCCTCGTTCACGTTCGGCGGCAGACACGATATGTACAGGTTAGTGTTGATATACTGCAGGCTCCGGGGCCTGGCGAAGTCCACCTTAAGGCGCTTGCCGCGGATCTCGAGTCCGTTAAGAGAGCGCAGGGATTCCTCCGCACTAATGGCAGAGGCGAAGACCACGAAGCCGTAGCCCAGGCTTTGGTCCGTGCGCCTGTCTCGGACTATCTTATGTTGCCGGATTTTTCCATAAGAGACGAACAAATCGTACAGTTCTTTTTCCGACATGTCAGCCGGCATATAATTAATAATTAAGTTGGTTTGCGGGACTTCCATCATGTATCTAAAATGAGAAAAAATCTTTGAAGGAACATCTTAATGAAGTCAGACGAGGAAACTTACTTGCTCAGAGGACGAACGAAAAGTGAAAGAAAAACTTTTCTTCCGGAAGTATTCTTGACGTCTGACGTTTGACGTGCAACGTTTGGTGAGGCAACTCCAGCATTGCCATTTCTCAATAAATCGTAATCGGAAAATCCTTTCAACACTGAAGAAATTACATAATTCACTAGTGCTAAGCTTAAAAACTGCATTTTCCTCTATTCGAAGAAACAAATTGATTTGAAACTTTAAAAACTGCCCAAATTACATTTAAAACTTTAGTTTATTGTTTTCAGGAATTTTAAAACACTTCTACTTCATTTGCACCTTCCAGAAATACAAATCCCGATCGGAAGCAGCGCTAATGTAAGGCAATCTCTGGTGCCATGCCATTCCCCCGAACGTTTTTAAGGAGGCTTCAA
Organism: Drosophila pectinifera; assembly: GCA_008042775.1. Lineage (NCBI taxonomy): Eukaryota > Metazoa > Arthropoda > Insecta > Diptera > Drosophilidae > Drosophila > Drosophila pectinifera. The sequence goes on along the minus strand of VNKC01001472.1, from coordinate 58,919 downwards.
TTAGGGGCATCGTTGATTTGGCTGCAAACACCTTGAGCGTTAGATCCGGTCGTCCAATGCTAGCTAGGACCATTTCTGAGCTTCCTGGCGCAAAGCGAACCGCCCGTCCACCGTCCTCATGGACTTGCTTCACATCGGCGGGCACAACTGGTCTGTTCAGGTCCCAGGTAATCACTTCTCCCTCAGCTAGGGCAATGATAAACAGACGATTGCTATGCGACCAATCGGCTGACATTAGAGGGCACTTGGGCGACTGCACCGATATGACGGCCTGCTTGCTCCTCACATTGTAGAGACGGATCATGCCTGCAGAGGAGATTAGTAAAATGATTCTATACAATGAGAACTTAGGGATAGGTAGCCCACCTTTCTTCTCCGCCACCAGCACCTTGTTGGGATCATCGGGGTGGCTCTTGATCGACATTCCGGCGGATGTCAGGCGGAAGGTGATAACATTCTGCTCGTCAGACGTCGTCCAGAAGCGGCAGGTAAAGTCATCGCTGACAGAGGCCAGCAGCTCGCCCTCACAAACCCAGGCGACATCGTTGATATAGTCTGTATGCCCGCGCAGCTTCTGCACAGTATTGAACTGTCCCAGATCAGTGCGGAAGATATCCAGACGATCTCCGCGAGCAGACGCTAGAGTCACATTGTTCGGTGTGCAGTTGAGCGATGTGTCCGGTGTGAAGGCAAGGGCTTTGACGCACCGTTGCTCAATGTCATCCAGCTCTATCTCCTGGAGATGTGTATACCCAAACTCGCCGCTCTCCTCCTGTTTATACCAAAGATTGTTTAATTCATTTACCAAACTATCGCCAAGAACTTACCGGCAGCCCAATGAGAATCAGGCACAAACGGTGCTTAAGGGCCACTGCCAGCAGGTTATAGGCGAACTCGTTGCTGCACAGTTCGTAGCAACGGATGGCGTCCGGCATCGAGATGATGTGATGGGGATCTGTTAGAGCTCGCATCTTTTCTTTCTCTCTTTTAGTTTCTAATTTTCGGCTAATAAATGCAACACATCGCCGGCGCGGTTTAAAAAGTTGTCTTTAGTGTGGCCGCAATCCGTTTAGAAGGGCTGTCAAGCCATCGAAGGCGCTATCGATATATTAATATCAAGCACTTTCCACTATGGAAATACGGTGAATAAAATAGTAAATAATAAATCTATATTAATAATAATAATTTATAATAATAAATCAATAGAAGAAGAGAGACAAGAAATAAGAAAAATATAATAAATAAATACATCCTATCCAATTTCTAAAAGTTACACCTATTAAGCAATTTCCTTCTCTCTCCTCTCCCAAAAAAAATCTCTTGCATTGACACTATAATTCCCAACCAGTTCTACCCGCAACCTGGTGGTAACCCCGCAGATTGCTGAGAAGTTTAGTATTGGCTCTCTATAGAAGTCTCTTTTTTTTTTGTGACGTGCAGTGTAACAATTTCTCTGAGAGTATCATATCTCTTTTTGGTAGCGTAGTGGCTACTGTTTAACTTTAAAAGAAAGTATGAGATCCGAGAATGAGAGTGAGAGTGAGGCCGAGAGAAGCCGAGAAAGAGACACAGAAAGAGAGCGATCTAGAGGGCGATCTAATGCTGTCGGCCAAACAGTGAGTACTCAGTTGTTATTGAAATGCATTTGGAAATTTGGAATACCTTGATTTAGCTCGTCAATATAATAATATATTATTATATTAATTGCTTAGTCGAGCCAGTATCGAAGCATTGTGGCTGAAATGAAAAGTCACATGGACCTGGCTCACTTAAATTAAACGGGGCTGAAAGTAGGAGATAATGTAGTGGGAAAACATTGTACAACTCCCATTGGTGCTGCCAACACAAATGTAGATGTTGCAGAGGCTCTATTGCTTAGTTATAAGTTGGTTATAAGCAAGGTTTTTTTTTTAAATTCCCGCGCCTTTTGCGATTTGGTATTTTCTTGCGTGATTTTTTTGTGACTCCGCTACCACACTGTTGGCAACCCTGCTGCTATCCCATCCCTAGTTGTTTCCCACGGTCCCAAGTTTTGATTTTTTTTTCTGAATGTACCACACACAAAGAAAATGCTGAAAAGTGCCGACAAAGTGAAGGAAAAGTCAAGTGTCTGAGTGCCAGATTAGCCGAGACGTTTTCCCGCCCCGCGGAAAGCGAGAAAGTCCGGAAACCCCACGCAGCGAGACAACTAGAGGAGGAGAAGGAGAAGGAGAAGGAAAAAGAGGAGGAGGAGGAGCAGCAACGGCAGCGGCAGCGGCGATAATGACCACCCAGCGGACGCAGACGCAGGCGAGGAGTGCGGGCAATTCCGACTCTGACTATGAGACGCTGATGCAGCGCCTCCACATAGGCGCAGGAGGCGGCGCAGCGGCCGGGGGCGTGGCCATGAGAAGCTACCAGCGTTCGCCGGGCGCCATCGAGAACTTCCTGCAGGATGGACAGCAGCAGCAACACCAGCAGCAGCAACAGATTATGATGCAGCAGCAGCAGCAGCCACTGCATCACCACCAGGATTACAAGCTATATGAACGCAGCAACATCATAGCCGCCTCCAAGTACGCCACGCCCCGTCCCGTGGAGCAGGTGATGATGACCACGCACCAGGGCCACGGTCACAGTCATAATGGGAGCGCGCACATCTACGCACCCACTGCCCAGGTGCTGGGCCAGCGGATTGCGCCCCAGAAACACTCGCCGGTGTACGAGAATCTCGAGTTCTACGGACAGTTCGACTCGAACCACAAGCGTGCCCAGCCCCAGAGTCCCGGCAGCAGACAGAGCGCCATGCTCAACGACTATCTATTGATGCAGCCCATTGGCGGCGGACGCTTTGCTCACACGCCAGTGCCAGTGGAGACTTCAGGAGGAGCCAGGGTAACGGGAGGAGCTGCAGCAGGAGGAGGAGGAGGCGTCCAGCCGGGTCGAGCGATCTCTCTGGGACCCACGAGCGATCTCGAGGAGCATGCGGCGCCCATCTACGAGAACATCATTCCGCATTCGGGGCAGCGAGCCCAGCCACAGGCATCGCCGGCCACCGCCACCATGTACCAGGAGATGCAGCCGACGAGCACGTCGTCGGGCGGTTCGTCGGTTTCCACCTCCGGTCTGGATCTCAATGCCCTGCTCGCCTCGCCCATGCATCAGCGTAGCATCAGCAGCAACACGGCCAGCACCACCGGCTCGTTGGGCTCGCCGACGCAACGCTATAGGAACCTATCGCTGCCCAGCCACCTCAGTCCAGTGCCCACGTCGCAGTCACAGTCGTCGGTGGCCAAGCTGCAGCAGCACACGCCCATCAAGTCGCCCAGCCAAGTAGGCGGGGCCATCAATGTCTCCGTAAATCCCAACTACATCGAGGACATCAACAGCTCCGATTATGTGTGCATGACCGCGAATCTGCATCGGAATACAGCAGCGGGATTGGCCACTGGCCGAGCGGCGGCCACGGGAGCTATGCCGCAGCGAACAGTCCAGGAACCGGCCATAATATCCACTTCATCTTCAGCGTCAACCATGGGAACAGCAACAGGAGCGGCGCCAGCCATGGCCACCTCAATTGCACCATCTACGGCGGCGGCAGCAGCAGCATCGGCAGCGATACCAGCCACCGGATCCCTGAGAGCCACGCCCATTGCGATGACCGCTCCCCTGGCGGTGGCAACATCGCCCACGCCCTCGCAGGGCAGTACTGGTGAGTAGACACTGCCCATCGAGCTAATTAATAATCTTATTAATATATCTAACTCTATAAATGCTTTTCCCCATAAAAATGCTTGCACGCAGCGGTTAATGCCGCTTTGCGACCAAGGAGAGGTAGGCGGGGTAAAGCTTCGTTTTCCAAAAGGGTTGGGTCCCAAGTTGCCGGGATCCGGTTTCTAGTCAAGCCCCTTTTTTACCTGATCCGATTCAAGGAATCGTAATCATCAATCCAAATACAGAATCGAAGCATGATAATTATCTAAAAAAAATTGGGAATACCTTTTTAAATTCCTCTTTTGCTTTTTGTTTGATTTTATTCTTATTGTATATTGCTAAATTTCCAAGAAATTATAGAAATTAAATTGGTAAAGTTATCTTATCGTTTTCTAACGTTTTCACATGTAATTTAACGCTCTTCCGTACATATTTACCTCTATATATTGTTTATTGAACGCCCTTTATTTGCTTACTGACTCCGCTGACTAAAATGGCCATGATGACCTAATAATATTTGTTAATTCATATGCGAACAGGTCTCACCAAGAATCTGCTGCCGTATAGCGTCACCCCGCCGCGACCTGCTGGTCCGACGGAGGCCCAGCGTAAGATCGAGGAGCTAACCCGCCAGCTGGAAGAGGAGATCGAGCAAAGCGAGGAGCATGGCGAATACTTTGGTAAGCTGTCACTCGCTAATAATAATAAATTAATAAATTAATTAACTTTTTCCTTAATCCTAAGGCATCTGTCACACCTGCGGCGAGAAGGTGAAGGGTGCTGGCCAGGCCTGCCAGGCTATGGGTAATCTTTACCATACCAACTGCTTCATTTGCTGCTCCTGTGGACGAGCGCTGAGGGGAAAGGCCTTCTACAATGTGCACGGACGCGTCTATTGCGAGGAGGATTATATGGCAAGAGAGATAGAGCGCCGAGACAGGCCGGATTTAATAACTAAGAATTTCTTTCTATTGCAGTATTCGGGCTTCCAGCAGACGGCGGAAAAGTGCGCCATCTGCGGCCACCTGATCATGGAGATGGTTCGTACTCACTCTTACGCTTTCCCGCTCTATTTGAAGGCACTCATCTCTCTTCTTTTTCTGTTGTTTAGATCTTGCAGGCCATGGGGAAGTCATATCACCCGGGCTGCTTCCGGTGCTGTGTGTGCAATGAGTGCTTAGACGGTGTGCCCTTCACCGTGGATGTGGATCACAAGATATACTGCGTCAATGACTACCATCGAATGTTTGCCCCCAAATGCGCCAGCTGTGGCAAAGGTAGCTTCGCCACTGTAATCATTTCCCCCACATATGTGTAATATTATATATTTTATGTGATTCCAGGCATCACACCCGTCGAAGGCACCGACGAAACGGTGCGCGTAGTCTCCATGGACAAGGACTTCCATGTAGACTGCTACATCTGCGAGGAGTGCGGCATGCAGCTAACCGATGAGCCGGACAAGCGCTGTTATCCGCTGGACGGACGCCTGCTCTGCCGCGGCTGTCATTTGCAGCGTTTGGCGCTGCAGTCCTCGCCGCATGCCCGCCACCAGGAGCCCGTCTGCGCTTCGTACCAGTATATGGGGTAAGCCACCACCTCCGACTGAAATCAGAACCCGAACAAATCCAGAACGCACGCAATGAACATGTATTCCAATTCCCAATTAATATTAACTTAAAACAGACAGCAAAACGTGAAGACAAACTGCATTTATATATCGTAACGAGAAAGAACGCTTTGTTAGTGGTTTCTTTTTACTTTTTTTTACCACTTTTGGTAGTGCGTGGGAAGGAGATCTATATATTAAAGACATTAATGTAATAATGGATTCCTGTAATATCTGCTGGCCAGTACGGTCAATATATTAATGTGTTCTGGGTCTGTGGTGTTCCATATAGCTATATATATGTATTAGTATCCGGTGTCTCAAATATATTGCAATAAAGTATTTTATTCTGATGTTCTGGCAGTCTTGTTTAAATAAGCTAACAGCATTTTACTCAATAATCGTTAATCTAAAACAGAACAAATACTATTTAGACAATTTTTAAGGATTTTCCTTTAATTTAAACCATTTTTGTGTGGATTTGTTTAGAAAATCCTTTGACAAAGCGTTCGATTTTATAAATAAAAAAGAAAACAAAACACCGACTTGATAATTCCAATATTATCTTAAGAAATCATAAGTATTTATATATATATAGTTGATAAGCCTTAAAGCATAAGGATCTCCAGCTGGACGAGACGCTGGTTGGTGGCCGCCGGCATACGGTACGGAACACTGGCCGCCATATTGGTCAGAGCCTTGGCCCGGCCACGTAGATGCCTGAGGACGGCCTCTCTGTTCTCATTCTGGGCCTCTTCGCTGTTGCCACCGTCTGTGCCACCCCGTTGGTCCACGTACTCGGCATACACAATGTCCATGGCCGCCAGGATAACGTCAGGCAGCACCTTAATGATCTCTGGACCCATGCGCTTCAGATTCGTCACACATTCGTCCACTTCCGTGGAATTGGCCGGCACCAGACGATTGTTGGCCAGGATTTCCGATGCCAAACGCGTTTCGCCAGCGTGAACGAGATCAAAGAACTCCATTAGCCGGGACAGTGTCGTGTATGTGATCATCACATGGGCATGGACGTCCGTTTTACGTTCAACAAGAGCTGCATCCAGACGCTTGATGATGTGACCCAGCCGCTCTCGCATGCTACCCGGACGCGCCGGCTGGTGGACCACCTGGGAGAGCAGGGAGCACACCAAACGCAGTGCCTTGTCCAGCTGACCGGCTATAAAGTAGAGCTTGATGGCCGCCTCGTAGTTGCTGCGATTGGAGAGCTCGTCGCCGACCATGCCGGCCAGCGAGTACTTGTCATAGTCCATGGTGTGGAAATCGGCAAAGATGCCGCCCGTGAAGCGATGCGAGTGGCCCTCATCCTCAACGCCGAATATCAGCACCAGCATCTGATCGTCGCAGTTCTCCACGAGCAGATCGGAAACGCAGCTGAGCATGGCATTGCTGCCTGGGTCCTCGGTCTTGAATTGGCGCAGCAGATAATAGTATTGCAGGGCCTGGGCCGTGTCCGATTGCTCAAAGCACTTGGCATACATCACGACGAGGCGCACGAGGTTGAGACGCTTCATTGGCGGCGGATCATTAGGCTCGGCGCTAAGCAGGGGCTGCTTCACCGAGCTGGGCGTTCCCAGCAGACACATCTCGTTCAAGGCGATGGCCATGTGGACGGCGTGCGTGCGGTATGACTCAGTGCGAGCGAGGAACTCGATGGCGGACTCAAACTGGCCGGTCAGGGCCAATACCTGGAAGTATAGCGGAGCCTTCTCGCTGGCATTGAAGTAATTCTCACCGTACTTGTCCAGGATAAGGGACTGCAGGCCGCCGTAGGTAAGCTGTTCGATGTTATAGTCCCGCTTGTCCTGCTCTCGCAAAATGGACAGCTGCATCCACAGGAAGTCGTCGATAGTGCGTATCAGTTCTGCATGGCCGTCGTGGGGATCGCAGGCCAGCACGATGGCGTACACAGCCTTCTTGTAGGGATCGCTGCAGACGCGCAGCTTGTTGTTGTACTCCAGCTTCAGCTGTCCCTCGAGCTTGGTGGTCGACGATGCTTCCGAGGTGGTGTCACCCAACCGCTGCAGTGTCATCAGCTTCAGTAGCTCGGGACAGGTGCCCGATTCCTTGAGGAACTGCACAGCTGCTCCTTGATCGCCGCACCGCAGACTGTAGTAGACATGGGGCCACAGCGGCTTGCCGTTATTATCCACGTTGAGCAGGCCGACAAGGGACTGAGACTGCTGGAATTGTACACCCACATAGGAGCACACCAGATTGTAGATGTTGGGTATGCCACCGCGCTGGGCGATTACCAGATTCTTCTCAGTCACGGCGTTCATATAGGTCTTATAGCGTCGCTCCAGATAGGTGCGTGCCTGCTGGATGAATTGCGGAGCCGTTTGACGACTATGTATGGGATCGATGTTACGCGACAGGGGCGTCACATTGGCCATGTAATTCAGAACGCTCCACATCTCGGCGACCAGCGGATCGTCGAATGACTTGCTGGCCAGATCGGCAAAGGTCGCCACCAGGTTAGTGCGATGACCTCCCTGAATGTGTGATTCGTTGTAGGATGTTATCTCCTTGGCGTACAAATTCTCAAAGTTAGTGAGACGCGAGAACGGTGTCGGCTCGTCGGGCAGCTCCGTGGACACCATTTGGCGCTGTACGTCGGGGAAGTCTTGCTGGCGCGGACCAACCAGAGCGTTAAGCAGCGATTCCTTCACATCGCCCCACTCACTGTAGACACGACGCCACTTTTGACGCTCCACAGAGGCGAAAATCTGTAAAGCAAAATAAATAAATCAGGATCGTGCATGCTTCGCCCTGGCTGATCTTACACTGCGGTTGGTCTCATCAATCACAGACAGTATGGCGTTCTCTCGCTCGTTCTTGAGATAGCCCTGGACGTCGGTGTCCGTGACGGGATCGAGGGGCTCGAAGGACTTGCGGGCGCTGAGCGTCTCCAGCTTCTGAGTCAGCCGGGGCAGGTCCACGCCCTTGGAGCCGAGCAAAATGTGTCTGAAATGTTATAGAGTTCCTAATAAAACCTGGTGCGTAGTGCAATATGTGTATGTCCAGTACTTACGCCTGCAGATCGTTGGTGCCGGTTTGGGTGACACGCGAGTGCAGTTCCTGAGTGGCCTGGAGCACCTGCGACAAGGTGCGCTCCACGCGCGGCAGCTCCGTGTCCATTTCGGTTTCGTTTGTCAGGCGCTGGGCCTGCTGCAGCAGCTCCGCCAGGTCCATGTCGGATAGGAAGAAAAGCCGGGAAATTAAAGTTACAAGCGCGGCGCACGCGAGCTTCTATACGGTAGTGCGACCAGCAGTGCAGAATCCCAAAATACCAAAACAGGAGTTGCCAGCTACAAAAAATTTTATCGAATAGATATATATCGATATATATAATGTAAGCAGTGTGCGCTTGGTCATTTTTAGTGCTTGAGTGTAACAGTATAACTGAGCGTTCCGGCCACGGTCACTCCAATTTACAATCGGCTTTTGCAGCGCGCGAATCGAAGAAAGGAACGGCATATTTTTTTTAACACTGCGAGGCGAGTTGTCCCCTCTCTCAGTCTCCCCGAAAAATACTGTGTGTGAGTGTCCGAGTGTTTGTGTGTGTAAGAGCGTGCGTGTGTATTAGCAAAGAAAATTAGCACAACAAAAGCGAAAAGGAAACGGACAGTAGCAAGCCCCAGAAGCACGCACCGCACTTCGTCGTCACGCGGATAAAACTTTTCGATCGGAAGTCGCCCAGAAGTCATAAAGTTGAACGACAATGTCAGCCGCCGACGCTGAAGCGCAGCAGCAGATCCAGGAGACGAATGGAGGCAGTAAATTCGATGTGCCCGAGATAGAACTGATCATAAAGGTAAGAAAAAGTCTAATATATATATATATATATGTATATGCATGCATATATTATGCTTTGCATACACACAATAAGCATATATGTGTGAGTGGGTTTTCCATTTCGCTCTGCGCAAATTTCCATGCAGAGTGAAAATGCAGTTGAGGCAAAAGCAAACAAAGACAGCTCGCAACAACAATATACCTGTGAAAACACACGAACTGCTGTTCCTCGTTTTCGTCTTCGCCTTCTTCTTCTTTCTGGCATTTTGCAGTGTGTCACATTTGGTTAAAAAGAACAGAATACGATGTTCTCACTCTCCTCCCCACCCCCACACGCCCCGCTTTATCATATTGGCCCCCGTTTCACGTTCTCCGTTCTCCGTTCGTTTGCTGTAGTTTCTAAGCATCGCCAAAACCGGTTTCCTTTGCGCCTCTTCTTCTTCCTTGCTCCCTATCGTGGACACACATTCACACAAATGCGAATCTGCACAGAACGAAAATTGTGATATTCTTGCAAAATCGATAAGAAAAGTTTGAAAAAAAATTTTTTGTAGAAAACGGAGACGTTATAGAACCTAATTTTATGTAATATATTATAAAAAAAAATGGAAGCCTAAGTGAAGTATTTAAATCAAAATAATGATTATACTTTTTATTGAGCTGAAAAATCATTTAAAATGTGTGTTACCTTAAAAATTTAATCGATTTGATTCGGTTATTTTTTAAATAATTATATTTATTACCCAGGGCTTGTGTATTTTTCCCTCTGTACCTACATAGTTATGTACATATATAGTATGTGTGTGTGTGTGTGTGTGCGTGTGCGCAAAGTCTGCTAATTCTGGAACGCAACATATTTCTGTGGCTCCCTTATCTGTTATAATCTTTAATCACATTTCATTGCGCCAATTGCTCAACAAATGCTGCTCCTCCTTCTTCCCTTCATACTTCGCCACTCCAAGCCCCCACCGCAACTCCTCCCCTGAGACCCTTTCTGCGGTGCTCCATGCTTCGGTGTGCGGCGTATGTGTGAATTGGTGAGTTTTTTTATCTTTTAATGATTTCTAAATTTCTTGACGCATACGTCATGCACCTCCAAAGAATCGAAGAAAAAACAAAACTGCTAGCACCTACATTTGCGGCCACGATATTAGGCATTCAATTACGATTCATACTATCCCTTTTTTTATTTAACTAAAATAAATTAAGGAAACGTAAAGATATATTTAAAGGAAAGGCTTTTACAAAAGCACACTCATTCTAGATTTCTCAGAAACTCGCAGAATATGTTATTTGTACCTCTTCTCTTTGTTTTTTTCTATTAAACATTTGTGACTAACTAAGGAAATTACATTTACTACCTAAATAGTTAAAAAAAACCGTGATATCAGTTCTTATAACTTACTTATAATCAAGAAATCTAGCTTCTATTATTTATTTTGTAACATATTAATCAATTATGAACTTAGTTTATAAATGCCATAAACACTTGGGGTAAAGTAAACAAGAAATTCATAAACATAATTAAGTTTAATTAGGAAAACAAAACAATATCTCATTAAGAGAAGAGCTCACCACACTCTAAACTAGAAAATCGAGTAGATTCATCAACAATTTAGCCAAAAATTCCATATAATGACCAATAAGTCAACGGGAACCTTACTTACCTTTGGGCCTTCATTACTTGTGAGCTATCAATTTTACCGCATTTGTAAGTCGAGCATGACTCGAGACTCGGTTCGGTTCTGTTGGTTCCCACTGTTTGCCGAAGTAATTGTAATTGTTTTCGGAACACTTTGGAGCACTGCCGTTGTTGATTCTATTGGCAAACTCAACCGCAACTTGACGTTCGACTCTTAACTTAACCACTCATCCAGCCCACGCAAATGGCGGCCGCACCTCGAGTCGTCTGCCCGTGACTAATCCCCCGCCTTCCAGCCCATACAATACCATACAATACCATATTATATTATTTTTCTCCAATTCTATTACCAAAAAAAATAACATTGCAACAAGCAATCGGAGAGGGAAAAAGAGAAGGTACTTTTCTGATTTTTAAGAACGTAAATACAGATTTCTCAAGTTCATTATACTAAAATCCTTCAGAAAAAAGATGAAATGTACAAGTCTTTGATAAAATCATGTTTTTGTTGTTATAGGGGCTGAAAGTTAGTACTCCCCACCTTTCCTGTTCCCAGAAAATGAAACGCAATGAGCAATGACCAAAAGTGTTCAGTACAGAGCTCCGCTCCCTTTTCCTGTATTTGTGGGAGAAAGTGCTTGCCGCACCTGTTGACTGCCAAATGTTGTTGTTGCTGTTGATGTTTTTGTGTCTTGTTTATGTTGGCGTCTCACCTGGATTTCGGCTGCAAAACTTTTCCAGAAGAGCAACGACAACAGAAGCATCTTTGACATAACTCCGCAACAGCAACGCGCACCACACTCTCCATTCCGTGGCCGTACAAGGCGCACTACGTGGAAAAGCCATTTCCATTTCCAATTCCCAGCAAAAAAGTGAAAGTTCAATTTGCCGCCTCAGAGGAAAGCCAAGCTGGTGTTGTAGTTGGTGCTGGTGGTGGGGAGTTAAACTCGGAGCTATATATACATATGTATTCCTACAGCACCGGATCGTGGTGGCATGCCTCTCTGTTCCGCGCGTGCAGGCAACAAACAAATACAAATGTGTTTTCTTGTTTCGTTTGTTCGCTTTCAGAGAGGGGAAACAAAACAATCATTGAACGCTAAACAGGTTTTTCTCGTGCCCGCTTTTCCGCCTCCTTGGCTTGGCTTAGCCCCAGCTTCAGCTTCAGCTTCAGCTTCAGCATTGGCTTTATCTTGGAAAACCAGCCAGCAAGCTGGAGGAGTTAGCTCCATGTCCATGTCCAAAGCCAAAGCCAAAGCCATTGCCTTAGCCGCGAGTCATCGCCCACGCGAGTGTTCCAGAAATTGGCCATGCCATCGGATCGAATCAAAACAAAGCGGGAATCAAAACAAATAGCGATCCAGCAGCACACAGAAAAATAATCGGATACTAAGGATTCATATGCTATCCCTAGGAAAGGATAGGTAGGAATACCATTCTATATGCCTTTTATTGTATAATATTACAAGATCCTGCCTTCATGTATTAGACATAGTTTTCTTACTAACCTTTTAGCATCGTGTACTCTTCCTTTCTTTTCTTCTCTTGAAAACTTGAGCTAATTAGTGTCTTTTGTTGGGATCTCAACAAGGCCAGCAATTGTTGAGGCCTAAGTTGGGTGCCGCGTTGAGGAAAATGCGCCGCTTTGTTGCCACTTCAGCTGCATTCAAGATGAGAGCTGTGGAGCTGAGGAGCTGAGGAGCTGAGGAGCTGAGGAGCTGGGGAGCTGAAGAGCTAGGTGAGCTGTATGAAATAGCCCTGTACTTGAATGTGGCTGATAAACACAGTGCTTGGTCTCTCACAATAAAAGCCCTTGGGGGCGTTTTTACACAGAGAAAATAAATCAAACAAACATCACTTGTGGGATTCGATTGGAGGATGGTGTCATGCCTATTTTTGTAATGGTACGTCATTCTTCCAAGTTTGTGATTTGGCTAGAGCAGGAAATAAATATTTGGGAATAAATCTTGATTAATTTTGAATACTAGTATTCTAGAAATATAAAATCAAAAGACCAGCCTATTTCAAGTTTCATTTTTTAAGTATTTGCTTGAATAATTGATAACTTATGAGAGCTTTTTACAAAAGCCTAAGTATAAACTGTATTTAGTCACCAGTTGGCTGGCTGGAACCTCTCATAAATAAACCCTAAGATTGCCGTTTTTAGCGTCTAAGCCCTCTAGAAGTCTATTTATAAAACGTGACCGTCCAACACTGGAATTCTTCGGTCTCAAAAATTGATGAGTTACCTTTGGGTTATTTTGAGTTGAGATACAGCCATGAGTTAAAGAATGTAAATCTTTCAGCCATAATATAAATATAATTTTATCTATTTGAAAATGTCACTTTTCAGCTAAGAGAATTTGTAATAATTCCAGTTCGGATGTGTTCTAGTTGTGTAGGCCCCACTGTGTGTGAGTGTCATGTTCTTAACACCTCCACGTGCTCCTACCTGTGTGTGTGCGTTGGTGTGTGACTGACATTTTAGCAAAGAAAGGCACGCGAAGGCTTGCCATCCTCGTCCCACTCTCTGCAAATGCATATTGTGGGTGGGGACGTCTCCCATTGACAAACGGTTGTTTTTGTTTATCTCGTGCCTGCTTCTTCGCCTTCTTCGCCTTCTTTCGCGATTCTTTAATTACCTTTCGCAACTCGTGCATTATTTGTGTATCAGTTAATTACCTAACGCCTTTCCTGGTGGCCAACTCAGAAGGCAATTAAGTTGGACGAGTTCTGGAAAGAATTGTACAAAATAAGAGGTAGAAACAGCGCATTACCGCTGGAGTTTACGCTAGAATTCCCAACTTAACTACCACGGATTGTTGAGCGGATACTGATGAAGGATTACCTCCTGAAAAGGCAAGTGTAAGTAAATTCCTTCTGTATAGGTTGAGATTTTCTGCATATATTGACTCGTAATAACCTAAACTTGATGTTTACTTTACGATTGCAGTTGTGAAAGCATTCTCTAAACCTTGGAAAACCCATTAGCCCCATTACCAAAATTTCCAGGCTGACTTCACCTGCGAGTGCGTGGCCGAGGCTCTTGGCTTGATTGTATTTCTATTATTTTGCCCCATTACTTCATCGCGCCCACCACATCATCATCATTATCACCATCCTCATGACGAACTTCGGCGATAACTTCCGCCCGGGGCTCAGATAAGATATGGGATGTGCGCTGGTATGTGGCCCAGAAATTGGGCAAACCGACTCGAGTGCAAAGAAAGCTCTCCCGCGCTCCTTGGCTCAAGGTTGGCCTCTTCCCCCGCCAAGATGGCTGGTGATCACGATCCGAAAATGAAAATGATTGCGTTGCAGCTGTCAGCGATCAGGGACCGAGCCGTCCGGTTCCAAAAATAAAACCCAGACCAAACAGTCAAGCAGGCAAACAGGCAAACGTTTAGCCAACAAAATACAGCCAGCCACTACTTCCACTAAATTCACTTTCGGCTTATTTATGATTTCTCGTCGTTGGCTGGCTTGTGTCCCGCTGCCCGTAAATGGCAAACAGCAAAGCCAACAAATTTCTTTATATTTGACTTGACTTAATGTTTTCATCTATATCTTATCGCGCCACGAATTTACAATTGAAAGGAAAACAAATCGAAGATCTTGAGTGCGCCTATACATGAGTGTGCACAGCTGTGGTCAAGATATTAGCAGCTGCATTAGCTCCTGTGTTCAAATTGAACCCTATTAAGTGTATATCATTATCTCGGAATCGACCGACTGGTTCTCTATTTTTATAATATTTTTTAATATATTTGTAATATATTTTTAATATTGTATTCGCGGTTTCTGCAATTCTAACCCCAACTGTGCCTTCGGCAAACTTATCGCCATAATACCATTTATTCCAAACGAAAATGTATTCAAAAATAAGCTAGGTATTTATTTCGCTTGCTTTTTGCGGCTTTTATTAGCCAGATGTGCTTGCCATATATAGTATATATCCCTCTGAAGCGTTCGCTCGAAGCGTGTGTGTGTGTGTGAGTGCTGTGAATGACACTTGACATTTGCTAACTGCTTTTCGCGTCTTCTTGCCTTCCTCGTCATTTCTATTTTGAAAGCTCGCCAACTGCAGCCGCAGTCGCAGTCGTGGTCGTGGTCGTGGTCCCTCTATGTATCTCTAGTTCGCATCTGTATCTGTATCTGTATCTTTGGGGTGTGTGCGAGTGTATGTGCCTCAACTCGCTATGATTGCCTGAGTGACTCCGACCGACCTTTTGACGTTGCCACACGTCGTGGTCGAGACCGAGGCTATGCTGTGCTGTGCTGTGCGATTTCCATTTGCAATTGCTGCAACTCATATTTCACAGATGCGAGATAACCATGGGTACAATGTACTAGTAGTTAGTTTCCTTAAGAAATCGTATATATATTAACCTATATATATTAACAGGCTGGAAGGAGTAGGGCTTGAAAGAATTGGACCAAAATCCAAGGCAAGCTACTGCTCGGAATGAAACGGAACGATTGTGCTGGGACTGGGACTGGGAGACTGAAAGTAATCCGGGTCAGTTGGGAATTTGTGGAGCGTCTGTGGCATCGATACAGATACCTACCAGCCGTCGTACGTGCTACGTTTGCGTACAGTTAATAACACTATAGCCCCATATGTGCCATGCTCCGGGCGAGTACAAATAAGCACCGTTTAAGCACCACGGCAGAAATTGATACGGAAACCGCTCCCACAACTATTGT
The DNA here is from genome assembly GCA_008042775.1 of Drosophila pectinifera. NCBI lineage: Eukaryota > Metazoa > Arthropoda > Insecta > Diptera > Drosophilidae > Drosophila > Drosophila pectinifera. The sequence goes on along the minus strand of VNKC01001472.1, from coordinate 43,449 downwards.
GCGATATGTGGGCTGGAAAGGGGTTGGGTTCTGTTCGGTTCGGCTCGGCTCGGTTATTAAGCCATTAACACACACAGAGGGCCATGCTAATTAACTCCATATTCGAAATAATATTTAATTGTCTGCAATTGAGGCGTAAAGTTCAATTTACAAATGGGATGGAGTTGACGCCTCGTTATCAAGTGCGATTTTAGTGAGATAAAAGAGATGAACTGGAGTGGAAAACCGAGTGACTATTATATATATTAATTTGTGTTATTCTATTTTAAACTAGTGTGTGGCTAACGACTACATTTTGCTCTCTTTGGTGGCATCCGATATGCTGTTAATTGCCAATAATAGTTATTATAGACTCATTTCTGACCACTTATGTGGCTTCATGGTGTTGACCCAGTCTTAATAACTCAAAAGTGGCCTTGTGGAAATGAGGACTTGCAAAAATAATTAGCTATAGAGATGTATTTGTAGAGATTTCGTAGTTAGACCATGTATTTATTATTTATTTAATGAACCTGAGTCTGATTGATCAAGAATCTTTACTTAAATTTTCTCAAGTCTCAAAGTAATATTTAATATTATTATATTAATATATCTATAATATATTATACTATGTGAAAGCCTCTGTTTGCTTTAGAGGTTTATTTTTAGAGTCTCGAATGCCAGACTCCTTTCCTCTCTATCCGACAGCCTTGTTCTTGAGCACAGCACTTATATTTCTTTATTTATTCATATATATTTGCTGTATTTATTTCGCACTATCGTTTGTAATTACGGGTACAACTGTGCCGCTGGCTTATCTAACGAATACGAGCCCATATATGCACATATGCCATGTACGTACATACGTTAAGCCGGCGAAAACGGCAACACAATGGCAATAGCCAGAGCAATAGCAACAGCAACAGCAACAAAAGTAAATAATAGCAGCGACACAAACAGCAATGGCAACAAATTAAAAACAAAAAGAAAAAACTGAAAAGCAGGCAACGGCAATCAACAAGTAAACTTCACACACTGCTGATGACATCATCACCATCATCATCATCGCCGCATCGACATCGTCACTTGATGTGTTTTGTTTCTGTCTCTGTTTCTGTAGCTGCTCCGTTGCAGCACAGATCCACAGTGGACACTAGCTAAGATATACTGTTTAAAAATAATAGAAAAATAAGGCATTAGAATACACTTGTAAATTTACTTTGGAGAAGATTACATTCTTTATTTCCAACTGCATAGTCTGTCTTAGCATCAACAATTGAGCTCCCAGACTTAGGAGTTGAGAATTCTAAACAAAAATTGCATTTATCTTTAACATTTAATACTTTTAAATATACTTCTTAGATATCTCTCCAAGGCAAGATATTTTAAGTAAGAAGCGCCATAAAAATGTCAATTTAATTCAGTTTATTTAATCACGTACTGACATACTTAAGATTAAACAGGGAGCTCCTAAAAATATTTCATCTTAATCACGTTTTCAACTGATATAAGAGATACATTAAGTAGGTTTAGTCTTTAAAGATTGTTCTGTATTTCAAGCAGTATTCCCCCCGGCTATGCCTTCAGTAAGACTGTGATGAATGGTCAATGCAATCCAGTTTCCCCTGTAGCTATAGTGGCGCTGTCATTGCCGTGTCGCCTCTATCTATCTATTATCTTTCTATCTGTGTATCCACCGAATGTTGTATGTATCTTCTCCCCTGTGCTGGCCTTGGCAGTGCAGCGATGCAGAATTCTCTCGTCTGGCTTGGATTGGCTCTACGACTGGGCGCGTCTTGCCTCTTGGCTCTTGGGTAGTCGCATCCGGTCCCTAAAACGCCAGCAAACACACGGGCGTCGTCAATGGCAGGCACATCACGCGACTCTGGCGAGGATGACTATGATGGTGATGTCACATGATGGAAATGGAATTATGTTGTTTTATTTCGTTAAATTTTGTTTGATTTATTTATCGGTAATTGCCGGCACGCGAAGCGTCCACATTCTGGGTTTCTCTACACTTCATGAAAGCCAGCCGCAACGCCCATTAATTGGACGGGCGTCGGTGTCCAGTCCCCCCGTAAATGTGGGTCACATTAACGCTTAATGGTATCGCTGATAGCAACCTCATATTTAAATTCCACTTATTTAAATGCCCTGTTTATAGAATCCAATAAAAAACAATAGGGAATAATTATATAAATAGTTCTAAGCTAAGAGTTTGTAAATATGTGTTCTTTAAATGGATTTCTTGACAGAAATTCCATAAAACAGTTCCCCAAATCTAAATAGAACACATTTATAATCTTATTTATAGTATATTCTCATTAAATGTTGGTACTTTGATATTTATATAGTAATAACACTTTCTTTTCGATTTCCTGCAGGCCTCCACCATCGATGGCCGGCGGAAGGGCGCCTGTTTGTTCTGCCAGGAGTACTTCATGGACCTGTACCTGCTGGCCGAACTGAAGACGATCAGCCTGAAGGTGACGACGGTGGACATGCAGAAGCCGCCGCCCGATTTTCGCACCAACTTTGAGGCCACACACCCGCCCATCCTGATCGACAACGGGCTGGCCATTCTGGAGAATGAGAAGATCGAGCGCCACATCATGAAGAACATACCGGGCGGCTACAATCTCTTCGTGCAGGACAAGGAGGTGGCCACGCTGATCGAGAACCTGTACGTCAAGTTGAAGCTGATGCTGGTGAAGAAGGACGAGGCCAAGAACAATGCCCTGCTCACGCACCTCCGCAAGATCAACGATCATTTGGCCGCCCGCAACACGCGTTTCCTTACGGGCGACACCATGTGCTGCTTCGACTGCGAGCTGATGCCGCGTCTCCAGCACATTCGCGTGGCCGGCAAGTACTTTGTCGACTTTGAGATCCCGGTAAGCGAAGGCAGAGGAGTACTTGGAGGGGCAGTACTAGGTTCTCCGCTGATAAAGCTCGAATATATCAAAATATTTGCGTCGGCAGTCAGCGGCAATAAACGGGTTTTAAATCATATTTATAGACATCGATTAGAAGTGCAATTATAGTCAAAAGCTCCGAACTTTCATTTATTATTGATTATTGACATCCTATGACTCACTAATCCTCACTCCTCGCCACTCACTCCTTGCAGACGCACTTGACGGCGCTGTGGCGCTACATGTATCACATGTACCAGCTGGACGCCTTCACACAATCGTGCCCGGCTGACCAGGACATCATCAATCACTACAAGCTGCAACAGGTGCGTATCTCTTGCTAATTTTCCCCAGCTAACTTTTCGCTAATCAAAGTCTTCGCTTTCCCCGCCACAGAGTCTCAAAATGAAGAAGCACGAGGAGCTGGAGACGCCGACGTTTACCACATCCATTCCAATTGATATTTCGGAGTAGGTTTCCTATTGAAAGCAGAGCAGAGTAGAGCAGAGCAGCGCCATGCAGCCACACATCAATTAATAATATTTTGGACAACTTTACAAGCATGCTGACACTCGACACTCTGAGCCTAGAACTATACATAAATGTATACTTATCGGATATAAAACTACCCACGCATATATTATATATATACCGACTATATATATATATAGAACGAGTAAATATAACAAGCATAACAACAGCAAGTGTTCTTTAAGCAGCCGCGTTGCCTTTTCTTCAGCTATGCTTAAATTAAACCCTATTTAAATAGCAACCAAGCAGACTTTTGCGTGTACTTTTTTTGTTTAATTCATTAATGAACCATTTGTGTTTGACATACAGATGCGCGTACATACTTACATTTATAAATGTCAATTAAAACTAATGGGTTGCCTTGTAGTAATGCCGCTTCTCGGTTTTATTTTATATCTTATTTTATATTCAGCAAGGAGCTTTTATTTATTTGTATTATTTTTTTTTTGTAATTGGAAACAAGTCTTTATTTTTTTAGATTTTAATTTTTAAAACTTTTGCTCCCTGGCGCAAGTTGCCATTTTGTTTGCTTATAATTTTTATTTGAATATTTTTATCATAACAAGGAAAACAAAAAAAAAATAAGAGGAAAAGAAGAGTATTTTTTGTATTTAAGTGAAAAATTATAAATAAAAAACACAAAAAGACAATTTGCAAAGGGTAATCCCTTGCGGCATTATGTATGTTGATTATTTTAAAAGTGGATTGTTTAAAAGTGTTGGTTAAAAAAGAATGCGTGTTTCCGGAATTGTGTTAGCATAGATAATGAACGCAGTAAAAGTAGTGAAAACCGAATGTTCACACAGAATACTTTTACTTCTCTATTTATTAATTTCTTTCTTAGAAAGTCGTTCAAATTTAAATTTAAATTTTTGTATATAAAAAATACCACATCTTTCAGTATTTAACTCGATGTTTGGCCTATCGATACTTGGTATTTTTGAACAGCTGATGACTGACGACTTAACAGCACTAGTTGCGCTTAACAGCACTCTGCTAGCCGCCACCTGCTGTCGCAAATTCCAAAGTTCGAGTTTACATCACCTGGAACATCAAATTAAGCATCAAAATTAATTAAATTCCCACTCACTTCGAATTAATTACTATCCTGCTGACCGCACCATGTCTCTGGCCGCCGCCTGCGGCCTGTGCCAGGTGCTGACAACCCGCACAGCGTGGCAGCGTTTTCTACACCTTAACCGCTGCCTGGGCTCCTCCGCTGTCGCTGCTGCCGCCGTTTCATCATCCAGCCCGGAGTCCCGCCTCCTGACCGCCAGTGATTACGCGGATCTACTCGAGCCGGCAGCGCAGCGTAGGTGCCTGGAGACAATGCGCAGCCTGCCAGCCTTTCCGCGTCCCAAGGCGCAGACGCCCAGCCGGAGGGAGAAGCAGACGTCCAGCGTGCTCATCCTACTTTGCCAGGAGCGGTGCACGTGAGTGCAACATGAAATTATGTTTTCCCCTTCTCTAACGTGTCCGCTGTCCTTCCAGGAAAGAGGTTTCCCTGCTATACACGCGCCGATCCCGACATTTGCGCACCCACAGCCTCCAGATCTCCTTCCCCGGCGGTAAGCGGGACGAACAGGATGCCAGCGACGTGGACTGTGCCCTTCGTGAGACGGAGGAGGAGGTCGGTCTGCCGCGGCACCGCATCCAGGTGTGGGGCGAGTCCAACCAGCTGCACTTGCCGCGCACCTCGTCAATTGTGCCGGTAGTAGGCGTGGTGCGCGACTTCAACATCTCCGAGCTGCGCCTCAACTGGGAAGAGGTGGAGGAGGCGTTCAGCGTGCCCCTGAACTCGCTGATAGTGCCTAAGGCAACTCGACACACGCAGTTCCGCTCCGGATACAGTGGCCCCGCCTTCGTGGTGGATCACTACCGGATCTGGGGCATCACCGGCTACCTGACGCACATCTTTCTGCGCAGCCTGCTACCCGCCCATCTTATGCCAGACTGCCTCAAGACGAACATCAAGTATGTCAGGCCCTTCAAGCTGCCACCCCGGCCGCCTCATCATAAGGGGCAGTAGGATCCTTCAATGCGTACCTGAGAGGCGACGTCCTCGCTACCGCTAGACCGCAATGCAACTCAATCTGTGCCCAATGTAATTGGGCCAGGACTCGGAACCGAGGTAGGTTAAAAGTGATTGTGTTCTTGTATTTTAATATGCGCCTATGTATATTGTAGTATATATTTTACAAATGCAATATAAAACAGTTAAAAGAAAAGAAAGCACTATTTCATACTTTTAAATTTTATTTTTAGTGAAATGTAAAAAGAAAAGGGTGCTCGATTGCCATTGACTTCAGTAGTGTTCACAGGCTTGGCCAGGATTGGTGCCAAGCTTCAGGCGTCTTCCTTCATCGAACATCCCTTTTAACAGGACGGAGGACTACAACGGTGTTCCGATTAAAACAAAATAATAACTATGGCCCGCTGGATGGCTGGTGGATCTAGGAGCCGTTGGGCGGATCGTCGGACGGAAGCTGGCCAGAGCCGCGTGACTGGTGTAGATTGTCAATAATCATCAGAATCTCGTCCATCCTGTCGGCCTTCGCTTGGACCGTGGCTTCTAGGTGGGCTAGGCGGTTCTGGTACAACTGTATTATAGCCTCCTTGGCCTGGCACTCTCGGGAGATCCGCTCATAACGTGAGTAGTGGATCATCTTTGAGGGTACCTGGACGATGCCCGAGCCGACTTGCTTGTTAACCATCACGGTCTTGACGCCAGTCTCTGCCTCTGCCTGGCTTCCTCCGCCGACCTCCATGGTGTTCCCTTCGTTCTGGTCCCCGGCCTGGCTTTCGTCGCTTTCCTCCAATGTCTCGGTGGCAACGCTCTCATCGCGCGCCTCCCTAGCACTCGCTTTCCGCTCCATGTCCAGGAGCTTCCTCTTCTCCACCTGGATCAATTCGTGGATCAAGACCTCGATGGCGCCGGCCGTGCCCTTGGCCAGATCCTCCATGAACCCCCTGCCGAGCGACAGGCTTAACTTGGACAGTACCTTGAAGTTCAAGGTCTTCCAGTTCTCCTGCTTCAGCGAGATGCGGTGCCGCTTCGGGTAGTTAACCATGTTGATCAGTCGAGGATAGTCGTTCTTGAGAAGCACGGCGAGGGGCCATACATCGGAGAAGTCGCGCCGCAGCCTGTGAATGTCGACGTGGTTCCGGCGGAGCCACTCATCGACCTCACCCATCTCCTCGGTATTTAGCAACTTCATACCGATGATGTGCATAATTTTAAACATCACTTCGCGGTCGGGAATGGATGGTAAAAGCTAGTAAAAAGTATAAAAATAGGAACTGAACAATTTTACTTTTTGTTGGGAAAAGAGTTAAACTAAAGGTCCGACGTGTTCGACTATCCAAGTAAAACTGAACTGAGAACAGAACTATTCCCTGAAGCTACAACTGAAGAATCAAAGGCTACTTCGATCGGGGATTGAGGCAAGTTTGTTCTACATATATTTTTGAAAGGATGCTAGATTTTATATCCAACCTTTTAGCATTGTGTATACAAACTTACCTACATCCAAATTCGTTTTCTAAGTTTTTTAAAGAATTTTATTTTAAATAATTTAGGTTTTAACGGCGAATCGAAAGATATACAACATTTGGCTATCATATTGTTGTTGGCCATAATATGCTCTCCAGAAGACATCAAATCTGACATCTGCCGCTCTAGTCTCTGTCTCGCTCTACCAAAAAATGCAGCATACTGTTTTGGGTGCCTTAAAATTTTTTAAGAGCAGTCGCCTGCTGGCTGGTTCTGTTCGCCTGGTACTTGAAACTCTGGTGCAGTGGATTTTTACTAAGATTTTTACTAAAAGTTCAAAGCAAGCCCAAGAAAGTATGCTTTAAAAAAATCAATGCAGTGGCTTTTTCCAGGTAAACAAAGGCTGCTGCTGTTGTTATTCACTGAGACTTATTTTTTGGGCAAATCAAAGTTAAAAATATTCATAACTCAGCCAAAACAGCCTTAATTGCAAATCGGAAAGCGGTTCTATGTCAGTCTTTACAAGGTTTATAAATCTGCATATCGTCTTTAGAAATTTAAAACAATAAAATTTTTGCCAATTTTTTACAATTTTAATGATGTAACCCCTTATCATTTTTTCAAAAATTGGCAAAAAATTTTTTGGTCCATATTTTAATTATTTTAATTCTAACTAATTAAGATTTTAGCGGCGATTCCGAATATGAACGGCATTTGGCTGTCATTCCATTTTTGGCTAAATTATGCTCTTCAGAAGACATCAAATGCGGATTTTTGGGTCCTTAAAAAAATAAAAATAATTATAACTTGGCCAAAACAGCCTTAATTTCAAATCGGAAAGCGTTTCTTTGTTAGATTTTATTTGGTTAATTAATCTGCATATTAAGTTTAGAGATCAGAATAAATAAATTTTTTGCCAATTTTTGACAATTTTAATGATGTAACCCCTTATCATTTTTTCAAAAATTGGCAAACAATTTTTTGGTCCATATTTTAATTATTTTAATTCTAACTAATTAAGATTTTAGCGGCGATTCCGAATATGAACGGCATTTGGCTGTCATTCCATTTTTGGCCAACATATGCTGTTAGGAAGATACGTATTTTTGGGTTTATAAATTCGGTTTTTTATGTCCTAATTTGTGGGACAAATCAATGTGAAAAATATTTATAACTCAGCCAAAACAGCCTTAAATTCAATTCGGAAAGCGGTTCTATGTTGGTTTTTATTTTGTTCATTAATCTGCATATCGAATTTAGAAGTTTACAAAAATAAAAATTTTGAAAATTTTTGACAATTTTAATGATGTAACCCCTTATCATTTTTTGAAAAATCAGCCAAATTTTTTTTCTAAGTTTTTTAAAGAATTTTATTTTCAAATAATTAAGATTTTAACGGCGAATCGAAAGATATACGACATTTGGCTATCATAATATTGTTGGCCATAATATGCTCTCCAGAAGACATCAAATATTCGCATTTTTAAGTCGACATTTTAATAGTTAAAAATATCCATAATTTTCCCAAAACCTATAAATTCATTTCGGAAAGCACCTCTATGTTAGTTTTTATTTAGTTAATTAATCTGCATACCTATTTTAAGAATAAATAATAATAAGAATAAAAGAAAATAATATTTTATGAAATGAAATGAAAAATCAAAGCCTGCTTGGATTGGGAAATGGAAAAACTAACCAGAGTTCATGGCCTCCATGCAATATGGAAACATTTACAACGGGGAAACGTAAGTATAGCTATTTAGATTTTTCTATTTGATTTTTGCTTTATTTATTTATAAAAAAAAAGTTTATTCTATGTCAACATCAAGCCGCTTAAGTTAATGTTGTTCGGCGACTCCTCCTCAATGCAAAAGTTGAACTTGAACGGTGTACCGGCGCTGCTCTGTGGCAAGCTGGATGCCTGAACTGGCTGAGATCCGGCCTTGTTTTCATTATTGTCAGCGGCTGGCACAGCAAAGTCGAAGCGGAAATCATTTCCAGATGTCAACAGTGCAGACTTCTTCACGAAGCTCGACTTCTTTGTGGCTCCAGCTGCCGGTGTAAACTTGACTTGCTTGGAAGCTGGGAAAAAGAAAGATGGTAAGTTTATGAGTAAATTTATTAGGTCATTTAAGTAACAATAATGTTCAATTAACAAAGAAATTAAGAATTGTATTGGTAAACTCTGAAATGATTTGGAGGTGTCAGGTTTCTAGGCTTTTTAATAGTTATACCGATGTTTCTTGTTGGTTTCCCCTTCAAAACCCATTTAAACCTATGCCGTCCACCTACCCAACATCATTTTTTTCTCCTCTTGCTGCATCTTGGCCCGGTAGTCTCCCATGGATAGCTTCATCACCTGTCGCTTCCTTATAAGCGGCGCCGTGGAGCTGGTTAGGATCTTAAGGTTCTTGGCGGTGTCCTCGGCTAAAACGAAATCGACAAAGTTAGAAATGCTGATCGACTGGCTGGAGTCCATTGCATACCCAGTTTCTGGGTGAGTTTGCCGCCGTTGAGGGCATTCTGCAGCTGCTGGACGCACCAGCACAGCTCCAGTTCGAACTGCACGGCGTTGTCGCTGTCAAACGACTGCGCCGAATCCTGTGCTGATTCCGCCACAGGTACGGTCTTCTTAGCTGGGCCTTGAATGGGCGGGGGTTTGGTTAAAGTCTTGGGTGCTCTGCGTCTATGCATGGTTTTCGATGTTTATTATTTTTTTTGGTTCAATGTGCTCGCCAATCGGTGAAAGTGTGACCAAGCGGGAGTTTAAATGATGTGCTAAAGCGAACATTTAGCGGTGGTAATGTTAGATTTATAAATTCCGTTACAGAGCAGAAATTTTGGCAATTTAAATTTAAAATAAATAACAAAGAATTAATGTATAATTACAAAACATACACATAAATTTGCTTGAAATATACAAACTTATCCTTATTAGTCTTAGATTAAGTAAAAAAGAGATCGAAGGCCTGTAAGTTATCTAAAATTGGTTTAAAACAAAGCTTTTTCAATATTTTGCAAATTAATACTACATAAAAATACCAAATGATCAAAAAATTTTCTGTTTTATGTTTTTCTTTGACGCATGCGTCCGACTTCGCAGGAGAGAGGGCAACAGCCATCACTCGTTCGGTTCCTGCGACGACATGAGTTCCCCCGGCAATCTCAGCGGCTACCATATACCGCACCTGGCCACGGGAGCCACTCCAAAGGACGCCATGGACCCACCTTTGAGAGCTTCTTTGCCGTCACCTCCAGTGGTCGTGGCTGATAACCCGCGGCTCCTAGCACCCGGCAAACTGGGCACTGCACCTGGTGTGGAGTCAGCGGCGAATCCGAAGCGACCGAAGCGGAAGGCCAACGGAGAAGCCACCGGACTAGAAGATGGCAAGGCCCTGGCCATGTTCCCCGGACGCGACAAGAGCTATCCGGACGAACTGAACCGGCTAATCGGACCGCTGGCCTGTGAGCTGTGCAAGGCGCAGATGACCTCTCTGAAATGCGCTCGCGACCACTACGAGTCCAAGGCCCACGACCGCCACATCAGCGCCTGGCTGGCCAAGAACTACACAGACGCGGGCCTGCAGGCGCCGCCGGTCAAGCGGCTGCTAAAGCAGGGACCCAGCGGCCCCAATGCCTTCCACTGCGACCTGTGCGACCTGGATCTGACCTCGTCCACCCACGCCCGCCAGCACTATATGGGGCGGAAGCACAAGCTGGTGGAGCAGAAGCGCTCGCGACCCTCTGGTGCCGGCTATTACGACGCCGCCGGGAAGTGGGTGCGGACGGGCACCAAGTTCGAGGCAAAGATTAGCACGGATGCGCGTTATGGAATCGGGACGATGTTCCTGAAGTGCGAGGCTGGGTCAACTGAAGACGAAGCAGCAGGAGCAGCAGCGACAGGAGCAACACCTCAAGCGGTAGCACCAGGAGGAGGAGCACCAGAGCAACCCGTCGGGGATGAGCCCAGCGAGGACAAGGAGCGCTCGTGCAGTCTGTGCAAAATAGTCGTCACCTCAGCCAAGCAGATGCAGATGCACCTGGACGGGGCCCGGCACCAGAGCAATCTTCGCAATGCAGGACAGGAGCTGGATATCCGGCTGCCGCCGGATGTGTCGCCATCTTCAGCTTCAGCTCCAGCTACCGAGAATCCCGATGGCATAGATCTGCTCCTGTATCGCACTCCCACAGGCCTGTACTACTGCAAGTCCTGTAACAAGATAATGAACCATGTGACGACCCTGCAGCAGCACCTAGTGGGCAAAAAGCACCTGAAGACGGCCAAGAATTCTCAGCAGGCCGAGAAGACGAGTTAAGCAGGAATTGAAACATAATTAGCAAACATATATGGCATTTAGTGTCCTTAGCTAACACGCTTGGTTAATATATAAGAATTATTATAATATACGATCCCTTCTCCCAATAGAGCTATTGTATAGCTTAAAATTTCCCAAAATATGGAATTTCTTGACATATTATTATTTTAAATTATACTTTTTCATTTTAATTTCACTTCATTGGTTTGCTTTTAAGCTTAACCAAGATTTATGAATGTATTTTATAATCTTTAGTTGATCCAGTGTCGAAGTTGTTGAATTTAATATTTGTTTCATTATAAATGGAATAATAATGTATATTGGAGTTTCAGGAACTCGTATAAAGATTGAAGGAATGAGGAGATCAAAAAATCATTATAAGTCCCACAAATAAGCACACAATATTTGTATTTTCTTTATACTTAAGTAGTGTTCAAGTCCTTTTTATTATTAATGTTACTATTCCAGCTTTTGGAGAATCTCCTCTTTAAAATCGACTCTAAAAGAAGTTTCGATCAAGCTTGATCGAAAAGAGAAAGGGTACCCGCATAGATAAGCTCCCTGCCTCCGCCTATTTGATTATTCCTTTAAAATATATTCTTTGTTTTTCTTTTGTTGACAATGTTATACGTAGCGCAGCTTTATGTAACAGTTTCATAATAGTTTTATTTTTTATACTAACAAAAAATAGTTGTTTTTTTTTTTTTGGTTAAATTCAAACGTTGTGCTTAATTGTACACATACATAGAAGATCGATCATAATATAGTTCCGGAGGCATGTACAAATTGAGGAAAAATGTCCACTTTGACCTTAATTTTATACTAAAAGAACACTAAAATGATTAAATGGGTGGCTGGCATTATGTACAATAACTCGCGACGTTTCACAGCAAGTTTTGATCCTTCAACTTCCCAGATCGCGAAAAGAAAACAGTCCACCCTGCTGTCTATTGTGTGGGCGAGAACTCAGTGGGGGCTAGGACGCGGCAGTGCATGTCGCGGATCAAGGGCACCGTATAGGCCACGCACTCATCCCAGCCGGGGGTGCGCCAGGAAGCCTCCCTGGTCTCCTTGCGGTCCTGCAGAGATTTGTAACCTGGTGATAGAATCAAATATACAATTACTACCATGATAAACAATTTATATAGTAGATTCTATACGTACACCAAATATGATGGACATTGTACAGCCTTCCGATCTGCGAGAAGAAGCCGGCGAATGCTTCGTTGTTATGCTTGCGATAGTTAATGGCACGGGCCCAATTGTTGCCCCACTCGATCATGGTGCCAGGGGTGAGTCGATAGGAGCTAAATAAATATATTTATAATATAGAGTATGCAAAACATATATACGAATATAAAATAAATACCGCATTTCGTAAATATTCTTGCCGGGACGACTGGCGATCTGTGGCCAGTAGCTGAAGGCCAAGAGATATTGCAGATGCCGGGAGCGCAGGAACTTGGAGCGTTCGTGCATCAAGCTGAGATACTCCGGATCGTTCCACAGGTCCTCCTTGGCCTGATCGATTTTCTCGAAGCCTCCCGTATATTTCCACAGATGCAGGCACTGATCCATATCGCCCACCTGCACGGTCCATGATGCCACCAAATTGCAAGAGAGATTTGCCTTTTTATCGTTGATTAAAGCCACAGTTGTTTTGCTATAAAAAGAGTTAAAGGTAAGGTATTAATATTGTATTTAGTTTCATTAATTATTTATGTTTTACTTACTAGTTATTAAGATAGTTGCTCATCGAATCGGGCCTGACATTGTGGGTATGCAGTGCATATATGATTTCCTTGTCGCTCAGCATACGACTGTGCGGCTCCTTCGTTGGCTCTATTTTCCGGACAAGAAGCTTTGAAAACCATGACTCCGAATCCTTGCAGGGGGCCGTGGTGGACAGGGCACTAAAAGAAAAGGTTAGAATTTGGATTTTAAACTCTTGAGCTTGATAATAATTAAAAAAAGCATTAGCTGGACTTTGATAACTTTTGGGCAATCTCTCCCTTTTCAAATACTAATCTAATCTTTATCGAACAGATACATATTTTTAGGCTGCTCAGAAGCCCTCATATCTGGCCGGAGATTGTATATTTTTAATTAGGCCGCTTGCATACGTGGATATGGGAGATATTCTTTAGAAAGGAGATACTTGTGAGTAGAAAATTTAATAGAAGTATGTATATAAATTATATTTATAAGGTGGAAATTAGAAGTGTTAAGAAAACATCAAAAATAACATAAATTAGTAAGGATCGCAGCTTCTAGGACCAAGACTTCTTTAAAATAGTTCAAATCTGCCAATCCTTAAAACGAATTGATAAAAAGACTGTCTTTCATATAATATTTAACCCCTTGTCGTCGAATATATAGGAATCCTCATCAGATTCTGACCCGTTAGATATATTTTTATATGGCAGATAATCATAAAATTTGTGCTTAAATTTTCGACCTAAAATTACCTAAATTTACATTAGAAAAGTTCTAAAATATCGCTATCCAAATATGTGAAATCTATGGAATCGACCTTATGTTCTCCATCTACATATACCTATATATATGGAAGGTATATATACCCACACATATAGACACAGCTGCGGCTGTTTTGAATATGCATGTTGTTGTTTGTCTTACCGGACAGCGAGCAGGCCGCTGTGGTTGCTGTTGTTGCCGCCGACGGCTAGGAGGTTACGTAGCTTCAACATTTTCGATGCGGAGATCTCTCTGCCGAATTGTGCAGCGATGCAGGGAGGAGGCGGGCAGTGATTGTGCGACGGAAACTGCAAAGAATCGGCGACTGGTTAGCGGTGTCGGTGTCACTGTTATCATTACGTTCCCACTGTGCTCTCTCCGGTCCGCCGCCTGTCGCGTGAACTTTAGTCAAGGTGAAGTCAGAGTCACACTTGCCAGTGCAAGAGTGCTCCGGTGCTCGGAGGGGGTGCCTAACGTTGTCCTTCCAGACCTGTTCCCCGCCCCAATAAATCCCGCCCACTGTGAAAATCCAAGTATATATTTATGTATATATATGCACAAAAAAAAACAATCTCCGCACGCAATTTCCAGTGGCAGCAGAGCGAAGTCCCCCTCAGTATTCGCACGCACTCACTCTATATGTCGTTGCGGTGTTATCAAAAAACTAAAATAATAAGATCCAAACGAAATGCTAACGTTAAAAGAAAACAAAAAAATGTGGCCTATAAATAATAATTGTGTAGTTCGTGATTGAACTAGATCAACGAGCTATCTATCGATAGTGCCTATCGATAAGGACATAAAAGCAGTAATGCAGAGTCCCCAGGCTGTGGCGTTAAGGCATTTATATTTGCGTTAAACAGCCGTTTCTTGTTTGGATTTTTGAAAGTGTTAAAGAAATAATCAGCAGCAGCTCTGATAGTGAGAAAACTAACAAATATTTCCTTAAAAAGCGTGTAAATATATTACGTGTCTTAAGCAAACTGGATTTTCCGAAAACGCAATAATGTATCTGTAGTGGAAAACGCGCAAAACAGTTGGAGCTGGTTCTTAAGTGATTTGGCGGTTTCTATCGATAACTACAGTACACAGTGCTACTATGCAAAAGCTATTTATATGTAAATATTAATGCTTGTATTTTCCTTATATTCCGTAGGTTTGGAGAAAAATAAATGCTTGCCATACTTACTATAGTTTATATTAATGGTTCGTATATTTGAAAGTATCGATTTTGATTTACTCGTTTAATAATAATACATTGAGTGTAGTTTAACAAAACTTTTCTTTCCGTAGGCAGGCATCGAATGCATTGATCCTAGTGAAGATGGCCTTCCCAAATAATACCATGTATATGTGTATATATTTAAGAACTTAATGTATAATCAACATTGGTTGGGATTTGAAGAACAATGAGAAACGGATGATAAAATATAACTACATTCGTAACTTACAAATATTATATTATATTTACAGAACTATCAAACACAAATCGTAAATTTTTTATACATTTTTCTAACTTAGTAAATACGAAAAAAATATTGATTAAGCTCACTGAATTTGTAAAACTTTATTCCTTAATTTTGTATATATTTTTTAAGTAAATTAATTGTGATTTAAAGTAGAGCTCAAGTTTTTGGCGGGCCTCATTTAATTTTTTTTTGCATAACTGATATATTGGACTTTATACAAAATTGTTGATGTAATTTTAGTTTCGATTTCGATCTTAGATAAATGTAAATTTTAAAATGGTTTGGCCTGTAATCACGATACAGAGTAACCAGAAATATTGTTTTACGAGGATTCAGAAAGAAATAAGGCCAATGGTCTAGTTTTATTTGTAAAAGGAATTCCATTTCTTTGTAAGGTGTTAGTTTGTCTATTTTCGATATCTTACTTAGATACATTACAGAAATTACAGAAACATAAACAAAGTAGGACATTAAGCAATATGAATCTCCAAGTACATATCTCTCAGTTGGTCATAGAAAGGGGATTTTCCCAAATTTAGTTTTAGCGACCAATAAAAGGAAGCGCTATAGCTTGATGCAATCATATTTCATAATTATTTGATTTTAAATTCTTGATTAATTATAAATATTCTTGACGTTATAAGATGAAGTTTGCATATTGGTTCCTCAATTATGATTGATTCTTTCGGGTCTTATAAAGGCTGAGTGTAAAAAATTGAATTTTTCATTAAGAAAATATTTAAATTAAAAAAAAAAGGTGTTTAAAAAGTGTGTTTTTTTAAAATTGCATCGAGCTGTAGCGCTTTCAGATATTGATTTTAAACCCTCCTAATTTTGACTAGCAAAAAAAAAAACTCGAAATGTATCTTGCCCACTAAAAATATACCCTTTTTTTTTTGTGAAAATCGCCCTCCGATAACCAACTTTAAAACTATAAACTTTAGATTCTTTTTTAGACCCCGATATGCCGTTTATCCCAAATATTTACTTAGTAAATTATTTGCGAAATCAAATGGCTTCAATATGTCATGTCAAACATTCGTCACATATGTGTTCTAAATTTGCGGTCTTCAGTTTTTTGCCAAGTGTAGACAAATATGGACGAGGACGAAAACCAGGAGCGCAGCAAGTGAACAGCTTTGGGGTCTGGATGCTATGTTGTGTTGGACAGCCGCGGGTAGTTCCCCTATAAAGATATATATTTCAAGCTTGAGGACAAGAGCTTCGAATTAAATGGATTCTGGGAAGTGTCGAACCTGTGAGTACTTGTACTTGGACAATTACAGTAAACAGTCTGCCAAGGGAACAGGAATAGTTGCCACTATCTGAGAGCTTGGCATCTTCAATGGAGATTCGACTAGTTAGCCATTTATCGGAAATGCTGAAAGTTCGAGGTAAATATTTAAGGATATATATTGGAATTATATTAACGAAATGAATATAATTCCATAGTTCCTTTTCTGGTTTTAGGTGTACCTTGAGCGCTTGTTGGTCAGTCCCTGGAGCGGTTCTTCATCCTTTGTCCAGGTGATAAATTTACTAAAGTACTTCTCCAGTTCCTGGCCCGAGAGCTTCAGCTGCGCCTGGCTGGCGTTGCCCAACAGATTTGGCTCGCTGCTCGACTCATTATATAGTTGTTGGATACCAGCCTTCGTGGATTCGGTCGACTTCAGGATGGTGTAGCGTTCTTTAAGGAAAAAGTTTCGAGATATTTGGCACTGCAGATCGACGGTGCTCCCGGACTTGTAGTAGCGGTCCCCGACGTCCCGTTCATGTTCGTCGATGATCCTCAGCGGGGGCTCTGTGAAAATGAAAAGTAGAAACAAAGGAAACTAAAGGATACCCCCCAAGGGCAGCACCTACCCAGGATGGTTAGGTTCGTGGTAAAGACCCGCGGCGGATGCGTGGAAACCTGGCACATGTAAATTCCGGCGTCCTCAGTCTGCGTGGGATTAATCAGTAGCCGCCAGTTGTTCGGATATTGGAACTTGACCCGAATCCTCGGGTCGCCGCTGTAGGTGACGTTGCCCACGGTGAGTAGAGAAACCTTTTCGCTGGTCCGTCTCACCCACATGACCTGAAGGTTCGTTACAAATATTTACATAAATAAACTCCAAAAGGACTTCTTTAACCAATTGAATATTATTGTTTGTTTTGCCAGGACTTAATAGTAATCCAAGCTAAAAAGGAGACCCACCGTCTTGTCCTTGAGCATGCCGACGCGGCAGTTGAGCACCGCTTCCGTAAACAAGTGTACGGCGGAAACGAGGTTCTCGCCCGAGGCGCCCGAGCTGACGGGCTCCTCGAAGAATGGCCCCCAGTGGTGCTCATGGTGGTGCTTGCTGCGGAAGGTACGGGGTCGTTCCGTGTCACGGGCAGCGGATCCTGCGGAGAGTGAGCGTGTAATGAGGATTCCAAAAATATTAAATAGGCAGAACACTCGAAAAAATAACCAGTGACCTGCGAGTGCTGAAAGTCACCAACAAATGGAGCTAATGAAATTAATAACTTCAAGCTGTCCCAGTTAAGATGAGATTTTCCCGCTCTTGCGCGGCTAGAATTCCCAACTATGAAGTTCGGAGTCTAAGTAAAGTTAAAGTGATGATACAAAAATTATGTATGCCTTAAAAATCTATTAAATTTTCACTTCAATTTAATTTATACGTGGGATTTGTTTTAGCCGTTCCTTTTTTATCGAAGAAACCTACATATAATAACCCCTGAATCGTTTTTCATAGTAATTTCTAAGCCACTTTCTATCACTATCTTTTCGAGTGTAAAGTCAGCTTCGCCGTTGGCCTTGGCCCGACTTACCACCACCACCACCCACTGTCCAATGGTTCCTGGAGCGCGTGGAATCGATGGGTTGCTTAATGGTGCTCTTGGCACTTTTTAGGGTGGCCGCCAGGGCTGCTGCCGTTGATGATGCTGTTGTTGCTGCAACTGCTACTGCTGCTGCCGCAGTAGGTCCCGGTGGCTGCTGGTCCGCTCTCAGAGCCGGGCGCCCAAAGCTAGTAATTAAATTTTTGATTGGCGTGCTATTACTAATCTCATTGCTTCCCGCCGTTCCCGGTTTCACTAAGGCCGTGTCCTGCCGCATTCCCTGGGTGATGGCGAAGTGTGATAAGTCCGCCGCCGCCGCCACCTCGGCCGGCATTTGGGACTGGGACTGGGCTTGGTCCTGGGAGGAGAGAGCGGCGGTGCTAATGCCTCCTGTCGCCGGATAACCAGCGGTCGATGAAGCCGTCTTCGTTGTGTTATAGTCATCAAAAAGGAAGCTGGGACTCTCGCCGGGATGCGTGCTTGCTGTGGCTGCTGTGGGTTCAGCGGATGCAATGCCTGTGGGATGGCCAACAATAATAGTTCAACTTCAATCCTTTCACTATTCACTGCACTTGATTGGACCTAAAGTAAGGCCATCTACTCAATTTATAATTATAAATAATTTAAAGAACTTATTTACTGCACAAAATAAGTACACTTTAAGCTCCATTATTACTAATACTATATATTATATTACAGGGTGGTGACTCACATAGAACGGCATGAACTTGAGATCCAATTACTGCGACAACGGCCAGCAGCCGGAGGATTCTCAGGCTGCTAGATTGTGGACTTGAGTAGGATTGTGGCACCGTCTGGGCCGCGCTCGATGCTGATGATAGTGCCCAATATCCTTTTGGACGCCTCATCCTTTGCACGTGGGTACGTGGCTTACGGATTGTGCTCGATAGAAGTCAGAAACCATCATTTTAGTCCCGAACGCCGACAACTCCGCCGCTGTGATCGGTAAGTCGATGGCTTAGCGGAGCCTCACCCCTTCCTCAGTACCATTTAAAATGCTGCAAGCAATCGATAAATAATAATAATAATAAAGCCGGTGAAAGGCTGTTTTATAATTGTATATAGCAATTACAATTCAAAACTCTTCGCTTTTCCTTTATTTTCCAAAATCTATGTATAAAAATTCGATTTAATGCATTAGGTAAACCCCTCAGACCATTCGCTGTGCTCAAATGTACCTGTCACCATTCACCGAACATGTTGTGTTCCAGCTCGTGACACTTCCTTAAACCGACGTGCTTTATTTTCAAGCCGAGTTGCGTTTCGCTATGGCCCGAGGCATGGGGCGTATACGTAATGTATTCCAAAATGGGTAAGCCAGAATATATTCTTCAAGGCAATACAATATATTATGCATACATTGGCTGTATTTTATTATTTATTTTTATGGTATATTTACCAACATATTTATATATTATTATATTTAAATACTATTATATTATATATACAATTCCTTGTATTTTAATTTTATATTTCTATTTTATTTAAATTGTCGAGAACTCACCCTCTGCTCCTAATAACTAGGGAAAATAACCCATTTAATTTGCGATCCTAGAAAAACATTCTGACACAAGCTAAGCACGTAGCCATTTTCTAAACATTTATTTCACTAATAATAAAATAGTTTCGCCATGCCTAATCATGGGGTAATGTTTGTAAATAGCTCTGGCACAGAACTAGTGCTATTTTGTAATTCACTTTTTAGAAATCTCCTCAGAGGACTCACCAGAATGTTTAGCCAACTTGAAACCCGATAATGTGGGACATTTTTGCTTTTTTTTGCTTTGTTTTTTCTGAGCACACACAGAGTTTGCGTTTATCTATTAGTTTCTGAGTAGGGTCTATTTCCTTTGTCTCCCTTTATGAATTCTCATTTCATATTTGATGTATGCCTGCCTGGTGTATTTATGCATTATCCCTCTTTGATTTCCCCGTCTACTTGTGGCTTAAACACTACTCTACCACTACTCTGTTACCAATTTCAGGAATTATATGGTGAGTGGATAAATCTGGCATACTTAAAGTGCAGACGTTAATTTTCAATTGATTTTCCCGGGTTTGAAATTAAAGAATGCGATTGCTTTAATGACGGCTTTAAAACAAATTTGATAATATTAAAAAACACATCATTAAATATATCTACATCTAGATTAATATTCGTAAATATTGAAAATCATCGAAGTTGTTTAAATTTTCCTATTCCAAATGGTTTTATAAAATGAAGGCGTTGATTTTGAAATCGCAGAAAGTGACCCAGTCCGGAGTAGTTTTTATTGCCAAGGTGGAGTGGAAATCTCTAATTTCTTTTACTCACAATACTTGACCCAGTTAACGACTTACTGACTTTTTCTCTTTTTAGACAAGCTCCTATCATGGCTTATCTCTCAATAAATAATGAAGTTTAAACCATTTGAAGCGCCCCAATAAACACCTGCCTCCTCGATACCTCGATACCAATGTCCAGACCATGTGAGTAATTCAAAAATATATTGAATATCTAACTTTTTCCATAATAGTTTCAGACCTGAACATGCTATGCAAGCCTGGCAATTAAAAAATGTCCCAGTTTGCGTTGGTTTTGATTGGGTTTTGTGAGTAGGAACCCCTATATGGGAGACACCCTCCCTCCCACATATAGGACAGGACAGGACGCTTGTTTTTGAGATTTCTAGCGACAAAACCAATTTACAACTTTCCCAGGACACAATTACAGCGGTGACAAGCTTGATTTTATTTCCCAGCCCTTGGCAGCCTGCTGAAGTCACAGCCTGTATCCTGGCGCCGCGTACACGGGATAATCCAATGGGGGTATGGGTCTGTTTTTATAGTTCCTAGCTATCGAACTAGAGCCAAGAAGACCAATATCTTCTGGTAGTTTGCCCGGAAAACCAGTGTCCTACACTCAAAATTCGACAATAAAAAGCTTCTTTATGTCTCGCCAAAGACACACTGGAAAGGCTATGAACCCCACTTTCACCAAGCCCGACTTTCAGCACGAAGGTGAGAGATGTCAGAGTGATTTAATTGGTGATTTAATTATTGTATTTAATTATCATATTTAATAGGTGATATAAATGCCATCACTTACCACGTGTCGTCCAGAGTCTTGGCTGCCATTCGGGAAATTCAGACGTTCTTATAAATCACTTGACTTGGCTGGTCTTGACTGGTCTTGACTGGTCTTGGCGTTATCCCTGGCCTCCAATCGCCACACTTGCACTTTTGCTTGAGTTTGCGAACTTTAAAAAAAGGTAAACAAAAATTCTACTCGTGCCACATTGACGGGTTCTTAGGCTTCGGCATCATAGCCTTTCACAATTTGCAGAGTCAACAAAAAATAATATTCCAATGACGCACTGGCACTGGTTGGCTGTTGGCTGTTGGCTGTCGCGAATATTCCACTTGCGATGACCAGGAGGCCACGACGAACTGTTCGAAAGACGACAATTGCCGTGGTTGGTGCGATGTGTCCATGCGCGCTATGCGGAGCACGTAGGTATCGCTTATCCTTGGAAACTGTAATGAACTGAACTTGTGTGGCAGCAACTCCAGACTCTCCTGCGAGCCTCCGAGGAAGCCACTCAAAGCCAGCCGATTGCCGGCTGCACACTCCTTCCCCTTTTGCAGACGCACTCACTCACTGCTCCTGCGGCGAACCCACCACATCCCAGGCTGTGCTGGCTGTCCCAAAAGCTCAAGGAGCTTTCCTGCGAATACTGGGTTTCCTGCTGGCGGGGAAGCAGAGCTTCCGAGTGAAATAAATACCCTGGGGTGAGTACCTTAACTCAAATAATAGGGGGAACTGCCTCTGAAAATAGTTTTCCCCCCGAAAATCTTGGGAAACTCTCGTAACTCTCCCACTAGTAATAATTTTATAATGCTGCGAACGTGGAAATATAGAAATATAAATGGCAATGGTAATGATCGCCTCGTGGTCAGACCGGGGCCTCCTCGACCCGTGTCTCCACGATGCGACTTATGATGGGTATGTCCTCGACCTTCGTGAAGCGGACCAGGGTGTCGGTGTCGAGGATATTCTGGATGTAGTCGTGCCGGAACTTCTCCCACTTGCGCGTCTTCAGGAAGTTCTTGTAGAGGGCCTCCCGGGTGGGGATATTGCACTCGATGTAGAAGCGCTTGCGCTGCCACAAGTTGCCCGGATTCTGGGCGGGCTCGAGGAGCCAGAAGCGCGGTATCAGGATGCACTGGACCGTGGTGCGGGCCATGACCACGCGATGGGCCATCTTCTCGCCCAGGCCAAAGATGCCGCCGTAGGTCAGAGAGCCCACGTCGATGAAGTGCGTCTCGTAGCGATCCATTTCCTCCGCTTCCTCGCCCGATCCTGCGGTCCCGTCACTCGGCTGCGAGGCGTTGGAGGCGGTGAATATCTCGGAGCCCTCCGTTTCGGCCTCCACCTTGACGTCGCTCTCGGGGGTGGGCGGCGTCGACAGGGAGAGGTTGCTCTCCCGCAGCCCCTCCGACAGATCGTAGCCCTCCTCGCCCTCGCCCTCGACCGCTCCGGACACATACAGCTCGTAGGGCTCCAGTTTCTTGGACACCCTACTCCGCTTGCGCTCCAGCTCTTGCTCTCGCTCCAGGATCCGCGACTTCTTGCGTATCGCCTCCTTCGTGGACCTTCGGCTGGACGGCGACTTCTTCATTTCGGCACACGCCTTCTGTATCTCCTTGAGGCCCATCTTGCGCAGCTGTCGAGGATTAGGATTAGGATTAGGTTGTTGCAGGACAAGAGGTTCACTTAGCCCACCGGACACACTCACCCCCCGGGTCTTGCTCTGGGTTTTCTCATCCTCCGAGGAAGTGGACATTATGTACTCTTGGACGTCGAAGAACGGCTCGTTCTTGGCCTTCGCGCCGTCGTCCACCGACAGCTTCCTGGACACCTTGGCCAGCTGATAGACCTTCTCCCGATTGACCATGTTCACCTGCAAGGAAGCAGGTTCTGACCTGAGAGTGACTTGAAGCTGGCAGGCAGCTGGCTCACCTTCATGTGGAGGCACTGCAGGACGACGCACTCGCCGCTGAGCACAAAGTACACGGAGCTCATGGAGCCCAGGTCCTCGGTGTAGATCGTCTCCAAAGGATCGAACTGCTGTATGTTCGCATACTTGCAGGCGTTCACAGTCTGCGTTCCCAGGCAATAGTGAGGGAAGGAGAGTGAGAAAGGACATGCGGTTTACTTGCCTGCTCCTCGTTGAAGAAGTCGAAGTAGTCCAGGGCGCGCAGGGCGGTCTTCTTCTCCTGCCACAGCTTCTGCATTACCGGCTGCAGGACCTGCTCATAGGTGCACTTGAACACGGCCAGGAACTCGCAGTTGGCTGTAATATTCGAGTTATTAAACTCCAGGGGAGCATAGGATCTTGAGGCTTACTTGTGGCCACGTAGGTGTTGGTCCTGGGCGAGTTCTCCAGGACATCTATGTCGCCGATGCAGTCGCCGGGCCCGAAAATAGCCTCAGAATGTAGCTCGTAAAGCTTGGTGGCCTGGGAATTTATCAGGCATTTATCAGGTGTTACTTTCCAATTAAGTAGTATACCTTGTTGAAGACATTCCTGGACATTTCCACCTCGCCGGCGATTAGGAAGTAAATGGTCACGGGCACATCTCCCTCCTTCATGATGATGCGTCCGGGAGTGACGGCCATGAACTTGACATGCGGCACCAGGCGAGCGCGGACCTTCTGCAGGGACAGGGTATGTATTAATATATATTTTTTTAATAAATATTAATTATTGATATTAGTAACCCACAGGAGGGAACTTGGAGAAGCAGGCCAGGTTGGCCACAATGTTGCACAGCTTCTTTCTGTCCTCAATGGTCCGCAAGGGGTGCGGCGTGCGCAGGAGTGATTTTTCCTGTCAGAAGGATGTGGATTACTGCTGGTCCGAGAACTGGGATCACTGGACTCACCGCCATGGTCATCATGCCGACCTTGCGCTTCTGGCGCACCGACATGGCCACGTTCTTCTTCACGTTGAGGGAGATGCCGGTGTCCTCGGCGGCCTCGTTCAGCCACTGCATGTTGAGGATGACGCTGCGGACGAGCTTCTTGAACCTGTTCTTGGCCACCTTCTTGTTCGGGGCGCCGAACGCGTCTCGTTGGCGCTTCGACATGGCTACGGCAGTGCTTTGGTCTCCTTGCAAATGTTTCTCTATTTATATTTTTTTCAGTTTGTTTTCTGAAAAAAGGTCTCCCAAAAGTCTTGCTGAAATATCCAAAAGGCAACTATATTGTTATTAAATGGGACTATTGATTACATAGGGCGTAGAGTAGAGTATAGGTAAAGATGAGCTTTACTGTCAAACTAAATCTCTCTTTCCATATTTTTTATGGTTAAATTGGCATTAATATTTTCCCGTTTTCATTTATCAATTAACCATTATATTTTATAATATATCCACGGCGGAGCCACGGTGCAGTCTAAGTTCGTAGACATATGTATCTTTTGTATCTTTCCGATTTGTATAAACTTTTCTTTTCATTTACAGCTCCAAAGGAACTAAGAACTTTCACATGGAAAGTCCAAAGCTTTGAAACACTTTTATCGTGAGGCCCCCCCTCGTCTAAGGACTTTTTTCCCACGAAGCAAAAGCCAATAGGTGGCGCCGTCTAACGGTAAGACACTGCTTGAATCGCCGGTAGGTGGCTCAGAAAACGGTTGGGCTGAAGCTGCCTGGAATAAAAGTAATCCTAAAATATTATTGTTCTCAGGAAAATCATCAAATGCATCTCTAGGCATGGAGGAAAATCATAAACCCATAAATCGTGAATTTTAAATTTTATTGTTGAGAAATGTAACAAGAAAGGGTTGCCCGATTGCCATTGACTTCAGTAGTGTTCACAGGCTTGGCCAGGATTGGTGCCAAGCTTCAGGCGTCTTCCTTCATCGAACATCCCTTTTAACAGGACGGAGGACTACAACGGTAGTCCGATTAAACCAAAAAAGAAAGTATAATAACTATGGCCCGCTGGATGGCAGCTGGGTCAAGGAGCCGTTGGGCAGATCGTCGGACGGCAGCCGGCCAGAGCCGAGTGGCGGAGGCAGCTCGTCAATAACCATCAGAATCTCGTCCATCCTGTCGGTCTTCGCTTTGACCACGACTTCCAGGTGGGCCAGGCGCTGCTGGTACAACTCGATTATAGCCTCCTTGGCCTGGCACTCTCGGGAGATCCGCTCATAGCGTGAGTAGTGTATCATCTTTGAGGGTACCTGGACGATGCCCGAGCCGACTTGCTTGTTAATCATCACGGTCTGGCCCCCAGTGTCTTCCTCCGCCTGGCTTCCTCCGCCGACCTCCATGGTGTTCCCTTCGTTCTGGTCCCCGGCCTGGCTTTCGTCGCTTTTCTCCAATGTCTCGGTGGCAACGCTCTCGTCGCGCGCCTCCCGAGCACTCGCTTTCCGCTCCATGTCCAGGAGCTTCCTCTTCTCCACCTGGATCAATTCGTGGATCAAGACCTCGATGGCGCCGGCCGTGCCCTTGGCCAGATCCCACATGAACCCCCTGCCGAGCGACAGGTTTAACTTGGACAGTACCTTGAAGTTGAAGGTCTCCCAGTTCTCCTGCTTCAGGGAGATACGGTACCGCCTCGGGTAGTTAACCATGTTGATCAGTCGAGGATAGTCGCTCCTGAAGAGCACGGCGAGGGGCCATACATCGGAGAAGTCACGCCGCAGCCTTTGAATGTCGACGTGGTTCCGGCGGAGCCACTCATCGACCTCATCCTTCTCCTCGGTACTCAGCAACTTCATCCCGATGAAGTGCATAATTTGGAAGATCACTTCGCGGTCAGGAAAGGTTGGTAAAAGCTAGTAAAAAGTATAAAAATATGAACTAGAAAATTTTCGACTTTTTTGTTGGGAAACGAGATAAACTAAAGGTCCGACGTGTTCGACTATCCAAGTAAAACTGAACTGAGAACAGAACTATTCCCTGAAGCTACAAATTAAGAATCAAAGGCTACTTCGATCGGGGATTGAGGCAAGTTTGTTCTACATATATTTTTGAAAGGATGCTAGATTTTATATCCAACCTTTTAGCATTGTGTATACAAATTTACCTACATCCAAATTCGTTTTCTAAGTTTTTTAAAGAATTTTACTTTAAATAATTTAGGTTTTAACGGCGAATCGAAAGATATACGACATTTGGCTATCATATTATTGTTGGCCATAATATGCTCTCCAGAAAACATCAAATATTCGCATTTTTGAGTCGACATTTTAATACCCTAATTTTTTGGACAAGTCATAGTTAAAAATATCCATAACTTTGCCAAAACCACCTTAAATTCAATTCGGAAAGCACTTTTATGTTAGTTTTTATTTAATTAAATAATCTGCATACCTACTTTAGAAATTAAAGAAATTAAAATTTTTGCCATTTTTTGACAATTTTAATGATGTAACCCCTTATCATTTTTTGAAAAAATGGCCAAATTTTTTTTACTAATATTTTCCAATATTTGATTGTCAAATAATTAAGAATTTAACGACGAATCGGACAATATACGGCATTTGGCTGTCATTCCATTTTTGGACAAAATATGCTGTTAGGAAGATACGTAATTTTGGGTCTTAAAATCTGTTTTTTATGTCCTAACTTGTGGGACAAATCAATGTTAAAAATATTCATAACTCAGCCAAAACAGCCATAACATAAATATAGCTGGTGGCCGCTGCACTCTTAGTTCCACTGGAAAACAACGCTAATACGATCTCGCTCTCTTCATACAAATTTCACACATCGATGGGAATAAAATATCAAGCTAAGAGAAATGGTAGCTGGTATTCTCTGTACTCTTCTATAAACTAGAAAACAATAGTAATTACGTCGTCTCTGAAGTCCCTGCTGCTCTAGTCTCTGCCGCTCTAGTCTCTGCCGCTCTAGTCTCTGCCGCTCTAGTCTCTGTCTCTCTCCCAAACATGCAGCATACTTATTTAGAACCTTAAAATTTTAAAGAGCAGTCGCCTGCTGACTGTCGGTTAGTGATGTCCTAATTTGTGGGACAAATCAATGTTAAAAATATTCATAACTATATTAAAACAGCCTTAAATTCAATTCGGAAAGCAGTTCTATGTTCGTTTTTATTTGTTTAATTATTCTGCATATTCCTTTTAAAAATTTAAGTAAATAAACATTTTGCCAATTTTTGACAATTTTAATGATGTAACCCCTTATCATTTTTTGAAAAAAAAAGGCCAAATTTTTTTTCTAAGATTTTTAAAAAGTTTTATTTCTAAATAATTACGATTTTAATGGCGAATCGAAAGATATACGACATTTGGCTATCATATTATTGTTGGCCATAATATGCTCTCCAGAAGACATCAAATATTCGCATTTTTGAGTCGACATTTTAATACCCCAATTTTTTGGACAAGTCATAGTTAAAAATATATATAATATAATATATATAATATATAAGATATATTACATTTGACTATCAAATTATTGTTTTTCATATGTTTGTATTTCTCTTTTTAATTATAGCTCTCAACACAAACTTTTTGGACACTAAAGGAACTGAAGCAGGTTTCCGTACCAAGACAGGATGTTTTAGGTCTTATTTCCCAAATCGGATTATTTCCCATTTTCCATAACGTTCGCCGAAGAGTCGCGGAAAACTATAATAAAGTACCAGCAAAAAACACGCCAGGTAAGCTGCCAGTTCTGCCTTAAAACCATCAATATGTACCCTTATTGTGCTTTTGCTCTAAATATCTTTAGCTAAGACATATTTATAGTCGGCAGCAGCTTCAAAAAAGCTTTCTATGTTCGAATATCGTAAGGAATCGCCATATTTTTGGGTACTATAAAATAATTATTAAATCGCAAAAGCCCATAGATGGCTCCGTCTTACGATAAGAAAGCGATTAGATCGCCGATAGGTGGCACAGAATCGGTTGCTCTGAGTCTGCGCAAGATTCCAACTTGTCACCTTACAAGATGTGGAGTAAAACTAAAGCATCCAACGACATCAGTAATATTCTTAGTAGCCTACCAAGAGTAAAATATATAGCTCTTTATTAAGAGAAATATGAGACGTGAAGAGCTAGCAACTTCTTATTGACTCTCTGGGGTAGGCTGTCAATAATCGGGAGATTATATCTGGGCTCTGGTCTCGACCTCGGCCAGTCTCTTGGCGTACTTCGCCATCATAGCATCCTTTTCCTCGCAGGCGCGGAGAACCTCCTCGTAGCGGGCGTAGGAGACCATCACCGATGGCTGGGAGATACCGTCGCCAGGCTGGTTGTCAACCATCACAGTACCGTCAACCTCCTTGACTTCCTCCTTGACTTCCTCCAAGGTCTGAGCGAGCACCACCGTCTGGGCGTCGTCATCCTCATCCTCTTCCTCTTCCTCTTCCTCCGACGAGTTGTCCAGCATCTGCATCACCTGATCGGACTTCCCGCACTCCTGTCCCTGTCCCTGTCCTCGCAGCACCGCCGATCTGCGGCGCCTGGCGAGGCGCTGCCGCTTCTGCAACTGGATGAACTCGAAGAGGAGCACCTCGGCGGCGCCCTGAGTGCGCTTGGCCAGCTTCCTGATGAACTTCTTGTGGAGCGCCATCTTGTACTTCAGCTGCAGCATCACGCTGAAGTTCTGCCAGCTGGCCATCCTCAGCTTTAGCTGGTCCTGCTCCGAGTAGGTGTTCAGGTCGAGGACCTGGATGTAATTGGGTTTGAGTACTTCGTCGAGGGAGGATATATGGGAGACGTCGATGCGATTGTCTCGCAGCCACTCGGTGACCTCCGCCATCTGGGCAGCGGTAAGGTGTATTAGCCGGACGATACGCATAATTTGGACTATCACTATGTGGTTTCTACCAAAAAAAAAAATTTATAAAAAACAGAATATAAATTTGCGACTTGTACTGGAAAATGATGAGACTAAAGGTCCGACGCGCTCGGGTTGGAGAGTGGATGTGACCTGAGGCTGGGGCTGAGTCTCTGCTGCTGTAAGTCAAAAATCCCAGGCTCCTGGGTTGGGGATTCAGATCAGATTCAGATCTTTACACCACATAAAACTGACATGCTATATATTAAGGGAACTACGAAATACGATAACTATATGGAGACGCCAATCCCGACTATAACCGACAAGGTGCTCCTGGCCTGGGACCAAATGTCCGCCATGTGGGCGGCCGAGGAGACCAGCTGGCCCTCCCTGGAAGAGGCCACAGAGACCTACTTTGCTGCTGAAGCGGACTACGAGGAAGTGACCTTTCTGATGCCGGACCTCGAGGAACGGATTAACCATCTGAGGTGCGAGCTGGAAGTCGTCAGCGGAGAGCAATGGGACATAGTCCGGGACCAGCTCGAAGAGAAGGAAGCAGAGCTTCTCTCTTGCGAGGAGAGACTCGTTCTCATTGAGCAGCACCTGAAGCGGCGTCGGGAGATCTACTACCACGTCATGATAGCCCACTATCGGAAGATCCAGAAGGAGCGATTCCCAGACAGGCCATGGCCGGCTAGGCAAAGCGAGTGTCCCTGGATCCCGGATGAATACGAGGAACTGCAAGAAGACGGGTACAAAGACATTGAAGCGGAAGTTGACGTTGAAATGGAAGCAGAGGAAGCAGAGGTCGAGTAATCGGAGGAGGGCAATGGGAAGGCTTCAGAAAGGACACATAAATAGAGCTGGACCACGCAGAGACCCAACGGAGAAACGAATTAAATTAATTTTGATTTATGCTTGTATGAGGAGGAATAATCTAGCATCCTTTCAGTTATATTCTGTATAAATTCTTTTCAGAATCCCCAACCCAGGAGCCTGGGATTTTGGATCTGTTAATAAAGAGCTATATATTTTGCTATTGGTAGGCAACAAAGAATAATAATTAGGTTTATTTCACGTGTTTGTAATTTAAAACTAGGATAAATATAAGATATATTTAAGACAGCATTTGTTCGCTTTTTAAATTGTGTTTATTTAAAGTCAGATCTGACATGGAATGGTACCAAAAGGACATAATCCTCATCCCATCCAGTTCGAGAACGAGGTAATAGGCATATCTCTGGACGACGAAAAGCCTCGGCCACAGCAGAAACACTCAGGTCTCGAGGACACCAGCTTAAACGGTTGGTGGAGTCATCTCCTGGATGGAACAGATGCTTCGCTTTCATATAAACCTACAACCAAAGGTGAGGCAAAAGAAAGAGAATATTTTTCAATCTAGTGGGCATTGAGCTTTCGGTCTGCTTTCAGACGAGCTACGAGCCTAGGGATCCCCAGAACCTCAGTATATTTCCAGCAGAGCTACAGTGAAGATCCAAAAGTAGTCAGTAAAGAAAAAAAATAAAATTTCCGACTCAGTTTTTAGTAAATTTGTGATAAATTTATAATAGTAGTTATTAACCCATTATTCGTCATGCAAGGGAGTTACGTGGAAGACCTGTGCATCGTCGGCGTGGGCACGTTCATGCACCTGACCCGGCTGAGTCCCTTCACGGCGAGCGAGTCTGTGGCCGTGGAACTCGTACCCAATGCTGCGTCCACGCTCCTCGCCACGACTCTGCTGGCGGCGCTGACCAAGTGGCGTCCCATCCGCGGCAATGCTTTCGAAATGGGCCGGGCCCAGCGCCTGCTGCGCCTGGTGGTGGAGCTGACGATCATCGTGTGCATGGTGGAGTTCCTGCTCGTGTGGCTCTGGGTGCCGATGCTGGTCCTGCTCAGCAGCGTCTGCGACTGGGCCACCGACGGGTACCTCGAGAAGCACATACCCAGACTGGCCAACTGGCTGAACAACGGGTTCTTCTCCATCCTCCGCCTGCTGCTGGCCGTGATCCTGGCCGCAGGCATCGCCGTTTCCCAGGGCTGGCTGCAGGTCATCGGGGAGAGCTGTTCCCACTCCAATCAGCTGCAGCTGCAGGAAACTGGCCCCGAAGAGGACGCCTGCTCACTCCACAGTCATCACTCCTTGCCAGCCCGAGTCCTGACCAGTCGTCCCATCGTCGTCCGCTATAGCGAGGGGTCCACTCGCATCAGGAACCAGGAGCCCTGCCTTATCCGTTCAGTGACTCTGAACGATTCAACCGCCTAGCAATTGGATACATTATTCCGCAGTCGCTGTCGCCTTCATATCCTGCGAGTCCAGATGTCCAATCTCAAGTGCGATTAAGCTGGTGGCTGCTCCCTATTCCCATCTTCACTTAAATAAATAAAATCATTTGATTAGTCAGTCTACAGCCAAGTACTTTTATTGCTATTTAGTTCCTTTTCCTTAGCTTCCATTATAGACATAGTACAGAGCCATTATAATGCCTAACAAGACAAGGATCGGTAAAAGGACAAACTGGCATCCCAACGCACTCCACATCACCAATTTAATCTTATAGGCGAGGAATAAGTTGGACATATAATCGGGATTAAACGAACCATGGTCCCTGGCCTTGTCCTTGGCTCGCTTCCGCATTGAGCCCTTCTCCTGGTCCGAGGCCTTGGCTGACTTCCGGTTGGAGTCCATTATGGACATTATGGCATCCCACTTGCAAAGGTATGTTGGCTATAACCGACGTTAAAGATAATTAATTAATACTATTAATCTCGATTTTACTTGGCAAGCTTAAATTTTGTTATTCTTTAGCAGACAAGTCCAATATCAGCCTTCGGCAAAAATAGTTTTTCGTATTCCCTGAAAACTTAATGTTAAACAAATTACAAGGAATCCAAAGCTTAATTTGGTACTATTATTATTACCTTTTAAAGAAGGAATTATTGTATTTCTGAAGGACACTTTCACAACTGTTTTTACTATTTTAAGTTAAACTTCTGGTTAGAAGCCTTAAAAGTACATTTTTCCATCAAGACTGTAGCTAATTATTATCTTTTTTAATTGTCACAATCAACACATGCATTTAATCACAACATAATAATATTATTCCTTTATTTTAACAAAGATATTGCCACATACTTTAAGAGCATCACATATGAGGAACTTGTATTCTGTATCTGAATCCGTTGGAGCCCGTTGACGAAGTGAATATATTTCTGCGCTTGGATTGAGCTACTGCGAAATTCAACACCATGGTTAGGTATGTATATAGTGTGACAAATAGTGTGACATATAGTCCATATATCCACCAAGATTTACATATGTGAATACGATCACTTCCCAGATTTGCTCTGCGGAGATACAATCAAAGTTACAATCAACGAGTACGAGAAAACAGGAAATTGTCTAGGCAGCATTTAAATCTGTGTATATTTCAGAAGAGCTATACACTGGGCAAAAAATTGGTGAGTGGCAGTATCACAATTTGTAAACAAATATAAATTGTAATACGAAAATTACAATTGAGACTTTAGAAAAGCCTCTTACCCATTCATAACTAGTAAATATATTTTCTAACTAGTAAGTATAGAGATGCAGTAAAGCTTACCCAATATAATGACAAAAACTATCAAACATTTATTAGCGGTGTAACTTTAAAAATGTCATTGTGAGAATGAATAATTTGACAGACTCAGCGCATTTATTTAAGCTGAAGACCAAACGAAACCCAGAATGGTATATCAAGTTCCAAACAAAATAGAGTCAATAAACAACATAGGATCACAATTTCAAGAGCCTAGTTTTTATTTTTATATGAATTAATATTTTTTTAAATTAGTTTCTAATAATGTTAAGGATAGGGATTAAATTTAGCAGAAGCAGCTTATCAATTATTATTATATGATTTATAAAAATGTAACAGCACTATTAAATTAGTAACATTTTGCGTCTGAGCTGCTGATGCAACTAAAAAACTTTTATAACAAATATTTGATAACATTATTTAAATTTATGTGAAAACGGTTTTTAAAAAACTTACCTGAATACTACTATAATTCATCTTAACAAGTTAGGTAAAAAACTACATCTTCAAAGCGATTTCCTTCTTACCTATTGGCGTGTATTAACTCGAGAATATCCTAAAATATAAACTGTTTCTTTGTCTGCCATTAGAGCCCAGTGCCAGGTATCTTTCCATAGAAGTCCTGTTCCATAGCTATGAACTTATTATGGCTAAGTTACTTAACCTGTTTTCTAATGAATGATCTCACACTAATCTTGGAACCCTGAGTTTTCGATTAGCAGGGTATAACAGGGATAAACGTGATGTAGTGCCTTGTAACCTTGTCAATTGTCATATTTCAACCGAACTGTGCTTCTTCCTAACCCCACTCAGTTGAGAAATAAACTTAGCCATTTCGAGATTTAAATTATAACATATAATGTACATAATATTCATAAATAATTGAACACTACCAGCTAGTCGAGTGAGCTCTGTCCTACACTGTTAACTTCCAGTTCGGTGCTGGAGACACTTGGCGATATGGTCGTGGATCCCGAGTTGCCAGCAATGCCATCAAGATTATAGTACTGCACTATCCGCGGCGGGGGCCGGTTGGAAATGACCTCTGTTATCTGATTCACAATCCACTTGGCCAGCTTTATGACGGCCACATGGGCCACAAACTGTAGGATCATGGCCCCAAAGCCCTTGTAGAGTCCGCCAACTCCCTCCGTAACCATTGTGGTTTGATAGCAATCCATGACGCCCTGATAGTTCGTCAGGATGGGCACTACTGCATAGCCATTGTCTAGGTTGTCGATTATCGTTCGTGTACCTTGCAACTGCAGGCGATGTAGGATGGTCTCGAAGGGGAAGAATATAACCTCAGTGGTCAGCATGGCGATCAGGCTGGCATATATCTCAGCATTCTGGTGCTCCAGAGTACTGTCGATCATCTTTCCACCGGGCTTCTCTTGGGTAAGTGTTATTCGCCGTCGCATGATGCGCGAGGACACGCCGCGTATGACCAGATTGAACAGATACTTGGTGATGCCGAATGAAACACTTGGCCCGATCAGCGCCCAAGCCGGTAGCATGCGACCCTTTTGCGGGGAACTCCAGTAGAACAGTCGGAGGCTTCCCTCGCGAAACACATCGAACAGTCCGGGCTTTTCGCTGGCTATGTCGCTCTGCACAGTCTCTACCAATGAGGCGGCGTGAAATGGCACCACCAAGCCAATGCTTATACTGCAAACGGAATGGTCATAAATAAAAGAATGGAATAAAGCGCGACGCCTACGCACCACTTCAGGATAATGTGTTGTCCGAATCGTTTCAGTGTCGTTCGACTATCCACGTCCTTGGGCCAACTGGTGAACTTCGAGACGACATCGTCGATGGCCAAGGTCATGCCGCGCACCAGAAGGCAGCTGCCGACTCCCTTCCACAGCGTGGTCACCCCCTGCCGCCTGTGCAAGTGTACGATGCTGGGCAGAAGGCTGAACGGATGCAAGTGGTAGCGTTTGGAGGCATTAAAGACCTGACACTGCCGTCGCAGCACTATGAACGGATGGCTCAGTAGGTTCTCAGTGACCAGGGAGACCCACTGAACGCCCACAACCAGGTACTTGCGGATCGACGTGTCTGTAAATGACATGAATGCATCAATTCGGAATGATAGCGACCAAGTGCCGACTTACCATCCTCCTGATTATCTATATACTTATGCTTATCCAGCGGCAGCGATAAGGGATCGTCTAAGTTGAGATATTGCAATTTATGAATGGCATCCTGGTCGGTACTTATACTATCCACAATCGCCTTCTCGCGGCCTTCAATGCTGGATCAATGGAGGAGTCATAGGAATTTATATAATTCAGCAAAGATAATAGGGGCTGTACCTGCTTCCCAGGTGCTTCTTGGGGCTACTGGTCGGGCGTAGCTCGGCTACTCCTGCTCCTGGCTTGTCCTTCTCGCTGCGCTCATCACCTTGGCCGAGCTTCGCCTCAAATCTGTGCATCGGATCGGAATCGGAGTTGCAATTAATATTGTGTCAGCAGTGTTTGTTTCGCGAAATATACGTACTTTAGACTGGAGTAGTTATTAAGGCCTGCCATGGTTCGGGACAAGTGTTCTCCTGGTTGCTATGATGTGCAGTGGTTATTCCTACTTGTCCTTGTCAGTTTGGTAGCGTGAAATTATAGTCATATTCGGTTGTTATTAAGTTTTTTGCTAACTATGATATGAGAAATGTGTGCCGTAACCAGTGCGACCGCATCTCTGCCGCTCAAATATACCCCGGGAACTTTCAAGCAAGCACGGACGACGAAAATGGAACCAGTAAATTCTATTCTACCACTGCCTACCGAGAGCATAAAAAATGTGAGTTTCGTTACAATTTAAATTATATATTTATCTATAAGAACATATTATAATAATCTAATTAGATCTAGAAATTGTTTATTAGCCCACTCTCCCCGTTCCATTTTCAAGGCCAAGGGTATTTGGTATATTTCAGCTGACCAGCTCTGGTAACACTTGCATACAATTTATAAACAATTTTTATCTTCACCAGAGCCGGCATTATATTATGGATTTTGCGTCCTAGTTTCATCGCATCGAAAGGGTATTTAATCAGGCATCTTGATTAGATAAAAGCAGTCCTTGGCCTACCTCAACATGGCTGCCACTTTGCAGGAAAACGGAACTATTGAACTGCCAGCCACGGCATGTGATTTGGAGCGGAGCTTGCTCGGAGGGCAGAGTTTTCGGTGAGTAGCGAAAGGATCTACTTATTTCTAATACTAATAATGCCTAACCAAATGAACATTTTTTAGCTGGCGCTCAATTAAAGATGATGGCGGTACAACAAAATACTGTGGAGTCGTTTCTAACATCTATTGGGTGCTCGAACAGGAAAAATCACATATAACTTACGAGGCATTCGCGGAGGCAACGTCCGGGAACGCACTGGACTACAAATCTGTGATATCCAAGTACCTGCGTGTTGATTTCAATTTAAAGCAGCACCAAGCTGAATGGATAAGCAAGGATGAGAATTTTGGCAAATTTGTGGGCAAGCCCGTACGCGTTCTTTCTCAGGACCCATTGGAGAACATAATTAGCTTTATATGCAGCCAAAACAACAACATCAAGCGGTAAGATTTCATGTGCAGAATACATATAAATATAACTAATAATACTTGTTCTTTTAGTATATCAGCAATGATCCAATGGTTTTGTGCCACTTTTGGCATTCTACTGGGACATTTTAATGGATGCGACGAGTATACATTTCCTGCATTAAAAAGGTTCGAAGACATCGAATGCGACAAGTTAAATGCTCAACTGCGCTCCGCTAAATTTGGCTATCGAGCCAAGTTTATAGCACAAACCCTGAAAGAGATTCAAAAACGAGGTGGCCAAAACTGGTTTATTGAGCTCCGAAGCTTGCCGTACCACGAGGCGCGTCAGGAACTAGCACAGCTTCCGGGCATTGGATTCAAAGTGGCCGACTGCATATGCCTTATGTCCATGGGCCATTTAGAAGCCGTACCCGTAGACGTGCACATATACAGGATTGCTCAAAAATACTATTTGCCACACCTGAGCAGTCAAAAGAATGTGACGAAAAAGATTTATGAAGAGGTCTCGAATTATTTTCAAAAGCTACACGGAAAGTATTCGGGTTGGGCTCAAGCGGTGAGTGGATAATTATTATAAAACCTATGTTTATATATTTCTTATACTACATTTATTTTTCAGATTATTTTCTGTGCTGATTTGGGACAATTTCAAGATACTCCAAAAGCGAAAGGCAAACTAATGTTAAACAAAAAAGGGTTAAAAAAGTCCTGAGACTGGTTACATATTTTGAAATGTAAGAAACAAGAGTATTCAAGTATTTTTCCTATAAATCAAACCAAGTTCTTAGTCTTAGTATTGTTTTGCATTTAAATTAACTGAAATATTGTGGCCATCAGCAGAATCCCCTTAATATTTATATATAAAATTGAGAATAAGAACCATCTGTTCTTTCTCACCGTTCCACCTGTTCTTCGGTATATTTGATCTGCCACGACACGGTCACACTGACCATACAGCATGTTTGAGATTCGTACCGGCAATATTTTTGTATAAATAATATCAATTTTAATTTATTACGATGCCCAAGGAGCAGTTTCGTGCTTCGGCACTGAATAAGAAGATGTAAGTCATTGTTCCTGCATAGCATATCATCGTCACTACGTGGTCTGTCGTCCTCAGTGATTATAATACACATACCCTAATAAATTACGCATTTTGCAGCTCACATGTACAGTTTGGAATCAGTGGGGCGGATGAGATCCAGCAGGAGTCCTTGGTGCGGATTATCTCGAAGAATCTGTACCAGGCCCAGCGTCAGCCGGTGCCCTATGGCGTCCTGGATCGGCGCATGGGCATCAGCACAAAGGATGCCATGTGCGAGACCTGTGGCCAGGGGTTGAACGAGTGCATCGGTCACTTCGGATATCTGGACCTGGCGCTGCCCGTGTTCCACATCGGCCACTTTCGGTCCACCATCAACATCCTGCAGATGATCTGCAAGGCCTGCGCCCAGGTGATGCTCAAGGCCGAGGACAGGGCCATATACGAGAAGAAGCTGCACAACCCGAACTTCTCCTACTTGGGCAAGAAGGCCCTGCATGTTCAGATGTTGGCCAAGGCTAAGAAAGTCACCAAGTGCCCGCATTGCGGCTCACCGAACGGCGGTGTGAAGAAGGGACCAGGCTTGCTGAAGATCCTCCACGACCCGTACAAGGGACGCAAGGTCGACTCCCTGTTCACCAGCAACATGAACGAAATGCTCCGGTCCACGGAGGCGAATCGCGACCTCAATCTCACGCTGGGCAATCACAGCACAGCCGAGGAGCTCACGCCGCTGATGGTGCTGGACCTGTTCGAGCAGATCCCACAGAGCGATGTCGCTCTTCTCGGAATGTGTTCCCGCGACGCCCATCCCAAGCATTTGATTGTGACGCGAGTGTTTGTGCCGCCCGCCTGCATCCGGCCGTCCGTTCTGTCCGAGGTGAAGGCCGGCACCACGGAGGATGACCTGACGATGAAGCAGAGTGAAATCCTGCTCATCAATGATGTAATTCAGCGGCATATGGCCACCGGTGGCAAGATCGAGCTCATACACGAGGACTGGGACTTCTTGCAGCTGCACGTCGCCCTCTACTTCCACAGCGAGATCAGCGGCATTCCCATCAACATGGCACCGAAGAAGACCACGCGCGGCATAGTGCAGCGACTGAAGGGAAAGCAGGGACGCTTCCGTTGCAATCTATCCGGTAAGCGAGTCGACTTCAGCGGACGTACCGTCATCTCACCGGATCCCAACCTCATGATCAATCAGGTGGGCGTGCCCGTACGCGTGGCGAAGATCCTCACCTACCCGGAACGCGTAAATCCGGCGAATATGCGTCACATGCGACAGCTGGTGCGCAATGGACCGAGCAAGCATCCGGGTGCCAACTATGTGCAGCAGCGCGGCTCTAGCTTCAAGAAGTATCTCGCCTACGGCAACCGGGAAAAGGTGGCGCAGGAGCTCAAATGCGGCGATATCGTTGAGCGTCATCTGCGCGACGACGACATCGTGCTGTTCAACCGGCAGCCCTCGCTCCACAAGATGTCCATTATGTGCCACCGCGCCAAGGTGCAGCCCCAGCGGACGTTCCGTTTCAACGAATGCGCCTGCACACCATACAATGCCGATTTCGACGGAGACGAGATGAATCTGCACTTGCCGCAAACGGAAGAGGCCAGAGCGGAGGCACTGATACTCATGGGCAACCAGTCGAACCTGGTGACGCCCAAGAACGGTGAGATTTTGATTGCCGCCACCCAGGACTTCATCACCGGCGGCTACTTGCTCACCCAAAAAGAGGTCTTTCTCACCAAGGAGGAGGCCA
The DNA here is from genome assembly GCA_008042775.1 of Drosophila pectinifera. Taxonomy (NCBI): domain Eukaryota; kingdom Metazoa; phylum Arthropoda; class Insecta; order Diptera; family Drosophilidae; genus Drosophila; species Drosophila pectinifera. The sequence continues at coordinate 4,669 of VNKC01001472.1, read as the reverse complement.
TGCAGTTGGCCGCATGCTTCATCGCGGGCGAGGACTCCACCATGCACATTGAGCTGCCGCCGCCAGCTGTACTTAAGCCACGTCGCCTGTGGACAGGCAAGCAAATGTTCAGCCTGTTGATGCGTCCGAACAGTGCCTCCCATGTGCGCCTCAATATGGTCAACAAGGGGCGCAACTACACGGGCAACATGGATCTGTGCAGCAACGACTCTTGTAAGTGGCTTAAGTCTTTAACAGAGAAATAGAAAGGAAAATGATCTGATCTCTCCAAACAGGGATTCACATTCGCAACTCGGAACTGATGTGCGGTGTCATGGACAAGGCAACCATGGGCTCGGGCACGAAGCAGTGCATTTTCTATCTGCTACTGAGAGACTTTGGAGAGGCGCATGCTACCAAGGCCATGTGGAGATTAGCAAGGGTTCGTATATTGTATTTATCTAAGACCTTTAACGGGATATTTCCCCAGAAGTTTGAAATAAGGCTCCGAGCTTGCCATTCGGTGCCCAAGCCATCTAAAAAAAGTTCATAATTCCTGGAAAAAACAAAATTTCTACCTAATTTGCCCACTTATCTGGTACACTTCACGGCATTATGATAGTTATCAAAGGCAAACCCAACATTATCTCTGGGTTTTTTTTCTTCGTAGTTTTGAATAGGCCTGAGTGTATTTATTAATAACATGAAATACCCTTTTAATTGACATCTAAGTTCGTGGTATCGGCAATGAAATCCAAGAACGAGGTCATGCGAACATAGCCCGAAGGGTAGCCGGCGGTGCATTGATCTTCGGCGACGAAAGAGTTAATGCCGATTTGCTGCCATTGTCCAGTGGAGGAGTTGTAGGCGATAAGAGGACCGCCAGAGTCGCCGCTGCATATGGACATGTTGCTGCCGTCCGCGCCCTGGGCACACAGCGTTGAGTCCAAGACCACGGAGGCGCCAAATATGGGCAAACACTGGTCGTTATCTATGACCGTCACTTTGGCGTACATCAGTGTCTGTGAATAGTCGAGGTACTCGTCATCCATCAATCCGTATCCTGCCACAACGGCAGAAGTGCCCACGAAGTTGTTCGATTTTTGGGACTGTGACACCAGGCTGATGGGTTGAATGCTACTTGAGAATACCAGTGCCTGCGGAAGCTGGATCAGTGCCACATCGTTGTTCATCTTGTCGTTGTAGTTGGGATGCACGAAGAAGGAGGTAGCCGTCATGTTCAGGGCCTGCTCGTCGTTGAGCTCTATGGTGCCGAAAATGAGGAAGAGCGAGGTATGGCCATAGGCGCAGTGGGCCGCAGTCAGCACCCATTTGGCAGAGATCACCGATCCGCCGCAGAGCAAGTCATCCCACTCGTCTCGCTTGAGGATCACCTGCCAGGGGAACTGACCAGCCGCTGCTTCGGAGCCCGATATGATACGGCCTTGCTGTGTAAATCAAACCATCAAGTTGCGAAACATAAAGCACTTAGTCACTACTTACGATACTTTCTGGTGGTGCTGCTGCTGCCGCTGCCACCGCTGCCACTGCCAATAATAGCAGTAGGCATGAGGACTTTTCGTAATTAACAGCTCCCTTGACTTTCATGGCTGCTCTCGGGGGTCTGTCGGATGTCAGACAATTGTTTTAATTTATATTTGTCACCTTTCATGTTATCTCCTGTCTGTATTTCGCACAAATTGTTTAAAGAATGTGACTTGGACTGAATTTCATGATAAGATTAACTACTTACTGCTAAATTTCCGTGGGTCTGCTACGCTTGAGACTGCCTGGTAGTTGTATATTGTTAATACTTTGTTTATTATGGCCTGCCTACGCTGATTAGTGGTTTCCCAGAACGTGATCATAAGCAGTGGCTTTACCATTATTGGGACTTATCCATGAACACACTTCCCTTCTGTCCCTTTTGTCCCTTTTAATATATAGAGCTTTGAATACTGGGTATTTTAGAGTCGTATTTCACCCTTTAGCTCTACTACTACTGTTGACGGCCGTTCGTTAGGTTGGTAGGTGGCGAATCAATCAGAGAGTGTGCGGAAGGAGACTACTGACATACACAATGCAAGGCAGCTGAATAGGTCCAGAGGCTCTCGACAACAGGAGAAACTCGAGGAAGGTATATAACGACCTTTTTTCAATAGGAACTTTCCGTTTCTTACTTACTTTTGGTGATCCTTAAATCATTATAATATTTAAATATCAGAATGCGACAGTCAAAGTTAGCAACTTGCTTGTTTTTAAAGATAAGCGAATGAAGTATTGCAATCTAGCCCTCTTTTGTGGTAATTAATAATGCCAAAGCGCATTATATATTAACTAGCTCGTGCAGGGCCTTAATGCCCAAATACATATCATTATCTTTACCTTGTGAGGTCAGAAATGTTTACTTGTTTGAGTAAGAAATAGAGCAATGCCTCCTTTAGTTGATCAATACCTACCCAGAACCTCCATTAATGAACTTATTCTGCTTTCCCCAGATCGCCTCGTACTTTCTACAAAACCGTGGCTTCTCGTTCGGCATTAGCGACGTGACTCCCAGCAAGAAACTGCTGCATCACAAGGAGTTGCTGTTGGAACGCGGATATGCCAAGTGCAACGAATATATTGAAAGGCTCAAGACCGGCACCCTGCAGAGCCAACCCGGCTGCACGCCGGCCGAGACTCTGGAGTCGGTTATGCTGCGGGAACTCTCGGGTATTCGCGAGCAAGCTGCGAAGACCTGCTTCGCTGAGCTCCATCCAACGAATAGCGCTCTGATAATGGCGCTCAGTGGATCGAAGGGTTCGAATATTAATATATCCCAGATGATCGCATGCGTCGGCCAGCAGGCCATTAGTGGCAAGCGAGTGCCCAACGGGTTCGAGAACCGTGCCCTGCCCCACTTCGAAAGGCACTGTGAGTAGTCTCGTTGTCCTGGAAAATCTCATCTATCCCGAACTCTCCCTTAGCTGCTATTCCCGCTGCCAGAGGCTTTGTGCAGAACAGCTTCTACTCTGGACTGACGCCAACCGAGTTCTTCTTCCACACAATGGCTGGCCGAGAGGGCTTGGTGGACACGGCTGTGAAGACGGCGGAGACGGGTTACCTGCAGCGGCGGCTGGTGAAGTGCCTGGAGGACTTGGTGGTGCACTACGATGGCACGGTTCGGAATGCTGTCAACGAAATGGTCGACACCATATACGGTGGCGATGGCCTCGATCCCGTTTCCATGGAAACGCGCAACAAGCCCGTTGACTTGGTCCATCAGTACGATAATCTGCGTGCCCAAATACCACGTGGCCAGCAACGCCCGCTGCTGGGCACCGAAATTCTAGGGGTTTTGGAACAGCACTTGGAGTCGCCAGAGTTTGCAGAAGCCCGCGAGGACTTTAAGCAAGATGTTAGGTGAGTGCAGGTTCCGTCGAACTTGTTTTAATGGGTTTTTAATTATGTATCTTATCTCCATATATTGCAGAAAACACCTTGGCACTGTGTCCAAGCGCATCACACTGATGCACAAGCGGTACAAGGGAAATCAAGACCTGTGCCACCAGATTGAGTGCATCACAGCTGAACAGATGCTGGAGTTTCTGCGACGAATCAACGATCGTTATAACCGAGCTGTGACAGAGCCTGGCACGGCGGTAGGCGCCATCGCCGCACAGAGTATTGGAGAGCCCGGCACTCAGATGACCCTCAAGACGTTCCATTTCGCCGGCGTTGCCTCCATGAACATCACCCAGGGTGTGCCGCGTATCGTTGAGATTATTAATGCTACAAAAACCATATCCACGCCCATTATAACTGCTGAGCTGACGAACAACTGTAGCATGGAGTTTGCGAGGCAGGTGAAGGCGCGCATCGAGAAGACAACGCTGGGCGAGCTCTCATCACATGTCGAAGTCGTGTGCGGACCCTACAGCTGCTACCTTGCCATAGGTATCGATATGGCGCGCATCAAGCTCCTGGGCTTGAACATAAGCCTTGACACTATTGTGGCCAGCATACTGAGGTCACGCATGCGAGTCAAGCCGTCGCAGATTGAGGTGGCTGTCAAGATCTCGGGAATCATTGTGCGCGTCGAGGCCACGCGAACAGCCACAATAAACGCGGAACTGGCACGTTTGGCGCTCAGTCTGCAGAATGTCGTGGTGTCCGGCCTGCCGAATATCGCACGCGCCGTCATTGCTGTGGACGATGCCCGACAACCGCCCACGTATAAGCTTTGCATTGAGGGCTATGGGCTACGGGAAGTCATTGCCACTTATGGAGTAATCGGCGAACGAACGCGCAGTAACAACATTTGTGAAATATACCAGACACTGGGCATTGAGGCGGCACGCACTATCATCATGAGCGAGATCACAGAGGTGATGGAAGGACACGGCATGAGCGTCGACTGGCGCCACATTATGCTACTGGCCAGCCAGATGACAGCCCGTGGCGAAGTGCTGGGCATCACGCGGCACGGCCTGGCCAAGATGCGTGAGAGTGTGTTCAATTTGGCATCGGTAAGATACCAAATTTACTTGATAACTTTACCAACTAACTTTTACTTTACTCTCTTTCTTATCCTCTTTTTATAGTTTGAAAAGACAGCAGACCACTTGTTCGATGCAGCGTATTACGGCCAGACCGATGCCATTAATGGGGTATCGGAGCGCATTATCCTGGGCATGCCGGCCGGCAT
>VNKC01001466.1:0-12378 GCA_008042775.1 Drosophila pectinifera | reverse complement strand
CGTCAACTAGAGTGATTCTTTCCAAAGAGCAGCAGTTCAGCGTATAAGTCGCAAGCTTTGGAGTAACACGCGAGAATGTCATCAGCTTGCACTTAGAGGCGTTCAGGTATAGTAAGTTTGTACTGCACCATGTTTGAAAATGATTAAGATCTGTTTGTAAATCTGACTGGTGAGAGCCGTCCTTGTACTGCACGCAAAGTTTAACGTCGTCAGCGTACATAAGTACACTTGAGTTAGTCAGGACTTTGGGCAGGTCGTTAATAAATAATGTAAACAACAAGGGACCAAGATGGCTACCTTGCGGCACACCAGAAGTAACCCGAAGAACATTAGACAAATTATTTTTATACAGGACCTTTTTCGTCCTGCCAATCAGATAACTCAAGATCCATCTAAGAAGATCAACGGGAAAACCCATTAGGTCGAGTTTTCTGACAAGAAGGGAATGGTTAACTGAGTCAAATGCTTTACTGAAGTCAGAATAAATAACATCTGTCTGCGATTTTTTTTGAAGCTCTTTATAATGAAGAGGTGAGCTCCAGAAGGTTAGTTGTCGTTTATCTATGTTAAATAAACTCATGTTGGCATGGGGAAATTACAGATTTACAAAGGTGCTGTAAATGGTTAGTAATTAGGTTTTCAAAAAGTTTTGGAATGGCTGACAACTTGGAGATTACTCTGTAGTTGTTAGCATCCAATTTGCTACCTTTTTTGTGGAAAGGAATAACGAATGATTCCTTCCAAAAAGGGGAAATTTTGAGGTATCTAAGGATAAGGTAAACAATTTTAGAACAGGATTGCACAAAGCCTCGGCTCAATACCTGAGCAGACAGCCTGGTATTCCGGCTTGACGCGTTGAAGATCCAAAAGATGTGAGCTTTCGTTTAAAATAGGAGTGAAGATTAGGTTCGATTTGGTCATGGTATAAGAATAAGACTGATTTAGGTCGTATGTCGACGAATAGGTTGTTTGAAAAAAACTGAGCAAAAAGATCGGCAATTTCCTGATCCTTGCTTGCTGTTGTATTTTCAAATGAGAGCGAGGAAGGATGTGTAATACGTTTACGCTTATTGATAGAGTAACGGAACACATTCTTTGAAAAAGGAATTCATGGCATTGTAAAAAATATCATGGCATCAACCATGTCAATGCACATGTATTGACCGAACCAATTAAATTCAGAGATAAAGTTTTTCAGCCGCCCGAAGTCAGCCCTGCGAAAGCAGTGTACCTTGGCCGATAAGACTTATTATCCATTGCAATCCTAATATCGATAGTCAAATCGAAAGTAGGATGATATGGATCCTCAGGTAGCGTCAGTGGCACCACCCTAACCAAACTAACTCTTGCCGGATCAGAGACAAAGCAGAGATCAAGCAAGCGATCTAAGGAATTTCGAACATAGTTGACTTGAGACAGCGAAATGCCGAACAAGCCATTAATAAAATCGTGATGTGCTGTAGTTGAAAGTGTGTTAGAATTAGAGAGTGTTAGAGAATTCATTGGAGGACCAAATAGCTCCAGGGATATTAAAATCACCTAGAGCTACTAATTGGTCCCTATCCGAAAGTCTATTGGACACCGATTGGATGGCAGAAAGGTGGTTCCAATAAATAGGGAGTTCCGACAATGGGGGAATGTAGGAACATGTGATAAAAATGAACCTACCATTAATGGATACCTTCACACAATGGAATTCAACATCGTTGATTTCCTCTAAAGTAACTAATTCAGACGTGAGGTTGGAGTCAACCGCTATCAGAACACCACCCCCACGCCTGGAAGGCCGATCCAGCCTGTAAGTTGTGTACATAGCTGGAAAAACTCCGGAGCTAAGGATCTCCGGCTTCAACCAGGTTTCTGTGAACACAATCACCTGGGATGTAAACGAAAGACTATCAGAATACAATTTAGGGAGCTTACTACGTAAGCCTCTTGCATTCTGATAGGAAAGAAGGAGAGAGTTTTTTAGTTTTTTGAAGAGGAAGACGTAGACGGCACAATGATATGGTCTGGCCTTGGAAGAGTTATTCCAACAGACCGTTTTTTCTTTTTCTTAGCTTCGTACTCTTTAACAATACCAAACTCTGGCCAGAAGTTCGTTTGGGACATTTAATTTGAAAGATAAAATATCCCTAGCATCAGAAAATTTGAATTTTTCCACCTTTATTCTAGCTTTTTCGGCTTTAGTTTTGCCTTGAATATAGGCTGTTACATCATCAGATGTTTGAGCAGGGGAAAGCCGCGAAACAAATATCTGTTTCGTTGGTGGTATTGCTATTAGGTCTTTTGGCTATACTGACTGGTTAACAGTACTACCAAATTCGACCGGTAGTCCGGCTTGGAACCGTGGGGAGTTTTATGAATTGGGTTCTGTTGGGCCGCTAATTTTGACCTCTCAGCGGACACTTAATGGGGTCGAGGGCGGTGCCGAGGGAGTCTTCGGTTGAGAACTTGCAATTACTTGTAGGGATTCGCCCAAATGATGGAAGCCAACAGCGGTTTTTTTACGCTTAGGGGACTCATTTAACAGCTTAAGGCCATTGAACTGAGAATCCAACGCTGACAGCATATCATTAGTTTTACGAAAACTAATCTAAAACTAACTAAAAACAGTTCTTTAAAACCACTTTTGGTTTGCCGCATAAAAGACATCATTTCCCTTTCAACGTCGCGACAAGTCTCGCAGCAGTAGCAAGGCAATGTTTTTAGAAATAGTATCGGCCGTCCGGCCCGCACAATCAATGCACTTAGCGTGCACTGTATCGTCACAAAGCCCGCAACCGATACTAGGCTCCTTTGCAGAAATAGTCTTCTTGCTGAATTTAATAGCACAGCAAATATTTGAGGTAATTTTATCGACTAACCACTGTACCAATTACGTAAGGGAGGAGAGCAAGAGAGTAGTAAGGTGCGGGAGGAGAGCGAGAGAGCGGGTACGTGCAGAGAGAGTGAGAGAGAGCGGGAGATCAAGACTAAGCTTAAAACCGTCTAGGCTGCAGCAGCGGCGTAACGGATAGAGCAGAAAGAGGAATGCAAAAAATGCTAAAGCAAGCAATCACAACACAAACTAATGATATCAATATTATTATTAATACGCAAAATAAAAAGGTTGCATACACACGCAAAGTGAACGGTAAATATCCTTCTGCTCTATCTATCTATAAACACTATATAGAAGTTTTTAAACGAAACCCCGGTGGTTTATATTAAAGATTACACAAAATCGAAGCGCAAAACAAAACACGACCGTTCACTTTGAAAGAAGAAAGCGATTGGATTGGATTGTATATTGTTACGATCTAAACGACGATGATTTCGGCAAATTTAGATAGGGGGGTTTGAGTATTTTATTTTATTAAAAGGCTTAGTCAGTAGTCCTAGATTACGAGCGAAGGTAATGAAAGGGCTTTTCTCTTAGATTTGATTTTTCGATAGTTGGGTTAAGCAGAACATTTTGGGGAGTAGAATAGGATTGATGATATTAGAGATAGAAAGTTAATGCCGGATATTGATTGGCATAATGTTGGATTCAATCAGTATTCATCGGAGATGACCTGCTAACCTAATGGCGGATTGGTAGGTGGTTTTAATTGATGTTAGTATAAATATTGGACAATTTCCGTAACGGAAAAGGCCATTGTATTTGTTGCTTGATAGGCACTTTATGATATTTACTCGGCTTGAGAGAAAGGTTGCAGAGTTGAATTTCTTATTTAGTGTTACTTCTAGTATATATAATAATAGTATAAATATAAAAATGTTGTATATTAACATTTTTTATATTAAAAAAAAAATTGGTGGTGAATATTCTCTTTTAACAATGTTTGTATTTGTTTAATAAAAGAATTTCGCCTTAATAGTCGCAACAGGTGCGGACGTCAGTGAGAAGAGGTTAAATGTTTGCTTGAGTGTTTTTGTTTATCCTTTTAAATATAATGGATGTCTGTGGATGGTTAATTTTTGTTTTTTTTTTTGAAGGCGATTAAGAACAATATTAATAAAAGTGGCCCTTTTTTATATTGTTCATGAAGTTAATGCATTTGTTTTAAATTTTTGGGAATATTATTCAAGAGTGTAATTCATCTATAACTGTGAATACTAATTTTATTGAAGGCTTCTAACAGCGTATATCGCATGTTGTTCTCATACGGCTCATTACAATTGGTAACATTTACCGCTACCCAATAAAACACAACAGTGTTTTGTTAGGAACTTATTCTTTATTTAAAAGGAGTTTTTGCTGTACACTTATACCATCTAGGGATTATCTATGGGAGTAATCTTCGACATTTCTAGGGGACGATAAAAATAATTTGGTGTATGTTTAGACTTTTAAATATGTGAGTGATATTACACTTGCTTTCATGTATGTTAACAAAGGCGTGAAAACTACTTAAACTAATTGATGCGTTGGTCGGATGTGACTACAAGTTAATCTTAGAGTACACAGTCTCTCTTGTGCAAGTTCACATATTTGAACATTCATTTCTTTATTGGTTTTGATTTATCGTATTCATTGGCAGCCCAAATTCTATATTAATTTGCATAATATCATTTTACATTTGGTTCTTACATAAAGTAAACTTGTTCGAACTATTGTTATTATAATTAGGAGCCACCGGCTCATATATATTATCTTCTGTAATCATCTCGAACACAGCTCTTAGGAAGTGTGGTCAGTTTCGGGCGCTGCATATGATGATTTTCACATGTCCAATTAAACACCGTATCGTTAAAGACTTTATACAGTCATGTATTTGCGGTAGACAATTCGATCCACATATTCCCGACAGGGCTCTCTTGAAACTCAAGTGAAGGATTTAGGCTTTTTCAGGCTTTGGCGCTTTGTCAAGGATCAAGGATTCAAGTATAAGGATCACCAATCTAGCAGTCAGGATCCAGGATCATGGATTAGGGCTCCAGGATCGGAACACAAATAGCCAGGACCAGCAAGCGGCAAGGTCCTGCGGCGAGGATCGGGCAGAGAAACCATCAAGTAGAGCTGCAGGTGCTGTGCCGGTGGCTAGACTTTGGCCAGGCGATACACCGGCCCGACGGAATCTTGACCACTGGTTAGAACCGGCGATAGAGCAGTGAGTTCGATCTGCCGGGCGTAACACCCCGTTAGTTCTGTCAGTGTGGTAGCAGAGCGGGCGATTGGGCGGTTGTTGCGATAGGGCGAAAAAAGTCAACCTGCCAGGCGATACACCTATCTAGCTCTCGCCAGACAGCCGTCAAACAAGACCAGGACGAGTAGCGTCGAAAGAGGCGGTCAAGGATATAATTGAATTCATCAAGGGACAATAAATTTCGATTTATTTGAATCCAACGGGTATCAATGGTCACGGCGTCATTATTTTCCATCTTGTCTTGTCCGCATTTCAATTAGGGTTCTTATTGTCGAAGAGGGGCAGATGCCGTTCCATATGTTACCGTTTGTAGTTTAAACTTCTTATTATTTTCATTTGATTTCCTTATCCACCATATTCGCATGTAATTTTTGATTTGTCTGTACATTTTTGTCTATATCAGCAGTTGAGAATTACTTAGACTTGTGTCCTTGCCTTAAATAGTCATTCATAAAATCCGAATATGGTTGCAATAATTTTTAATCTTTTAAAAACTTATCTAGATTTATTTCTTTCTTGAGTCCCCTAGATTTTTATTTTCCACTAGAGACCTTTTTGCAAAAAAATCGTTCGTCGACAAAAATTTTCGATGATTTTGCGTATAATACCATACATCTATCATTATCCGTTACTTTTGTTCTTTCTACGACTTCCTCCAGCTCCCAATATTTCTCTAAGTTAACTGCCGATTGAATGCGTCTACTACCAGGCACTTGTTCGATTCCAGATAAAATCCATCCCAAATTGGTACGTTGACAATCCATCTGTAATCATTTTGGTCAACAAATCTCCTCTTATCAGCACATCAATTCTGCTGCCTTCATTGAAGATTGGGTTCGATGAAATCTTCCCATTTCCGCTTGACGTACTCAAATGATGTTGGTGGTTGTGTGTTCAATAATTTCATTAAAAAAACTGCATCGGTGACTAAACGATCATTGCTTTAGAATCTTGGACGAATTCTTAGCTGTATCGATACTATAGATATTCCCCACTAATAAAGATTGAAGAAAGCTTCTAACCCATAAATTTGGGATAATTTTTTTTCTTTGGCACTCTCAACATTTGAGTTGCCTTTTTTGATACAACAATAACTAGAGATTTTGATATATTAATGTTTGAAGTGTTATTAATTCTCCGCTTGCATCGTCGATATCAATCTGCGCTGTGGCCAACAGCGTGGTTTTCCCCAATTCAACTTATCTAGTTTGAATTTGAGTGATCAGATAGTACTAAATAGGAAAATGAAGAATGGAGTCGCCAAACGTACTAATTTCGATCTGCCAAGCGGCTTGTAGAGCGATGCTAGGAGATGGAAGGGTAAGATCGACATGTGTGAAGTTTTGTGGGTGCTGGAGTGTGTGGCAGAGCCGTCGCTTAAAAGTAATGGCGGTTATTGGTGGAGGAATTTTGAGATGGTATTTCCCTTTCGATTGTGTCTGTGAGAAATGTATACCAATTATTTAAATCACCGGTGATGGCAACAGATGACAACAGAGTTAAGGGTGTAGATATTGCATTTCATTGAAGTGGGGATATTTTTAAGTGGTATTAGATGGGTTCTACACATTACTTATTAATAAAACTTATAAACAGTATAATTTGCTTAGCTTCCTCGAGTACTTCGCACGCAACTTCGAGGCAGCTAATTTTACTATTCAGCTTTCTTAAATATTTTTTACCCAAAAAGAGCTATATTAACGTATTTTACTATAGTTTTAATAAACAAAATAATTTATTATGGTAGTTCTTCTTAAAGTATATGCTAGTCGCTACAATGTGTGCGGCTGTTGCTCGTTGTGTTGCTGATATTATTTACGGATCTTAGTTGCGGATCTTATTTAATTGGCGTTTTATTAGGTATTTTTGTTTTACCTTTTTTTTGTCTATTTGTTGGTTGCATGGTTTATGATATAGTTAGTGAAATACTAACATGCCCTTCAGCATTCATTCTGGCGTTTGTTTGAAAATGAATACTCTCTCCAGCGCGTGCCCTCGGTCACGCTGTGATTGTATAGCTTTCTTAGAGAGCTGGAATCCCTTTAAAATCACCAGAATCACCAATATCCTAGCAGTGATCACTAACAACTAATAACTTGGATAATCTCTTTCTTGTGGTTCACTATTTTCATGGTAAAATTTATTGCTCCCATGTCCTTTCAGTGTTGTTTCGACTTCTGTTATTAAATAGATACTGTCTAGTTGTAGTCGAGAAACTTGTTACTTCTCACTTGGACTTCTTGAAAGTTTTGGGCTTTTATACCCGCAGCCACATAATAATTTCCCCTTTTATTTTACTGTGGTGTGCTGGCCTCTTTCAATTTTAAACTATTTAGGGGATATAATGAAGATTATGACGATTTAGATATTGTTCGGAACTCGATATTGTTTAAATAGTTCGATATAATATAAATATTAATGCTTATTCTAGTAATATGTTGTAAAATGCGTACATGTTTATGTTCTAATTTAAGTGATTTGTATTATTATAATTGTTATTATGTTTAGTAACCTGTAATTTATAATTATGAAGGGTTCTACCTAGCTCGAGGTCTTAGTCGGCTTAATTTCATTTTCATAAATAAAGTCTCAAATATATGATATGATCACACACAGATCGTTTTTGTGAAGCTAGAACCCTTCACAATAATATTGTAATTGTTGACAAATTAATATGACTTGTAATATATTCAAGCCTGTTCATAACGTTATTGAACACGGTTTGTCTGTTCACGTTCTATATAAATTCCTTCTAATTATCCGTAATCCTTTTAAATTTTCTTCGAATTTTCGTCCATCGGCGTCGTCTAAAGTATCTGTGCTTATGTTGAATATGTCCCCTATTACGATTACCAATTCCATATTTTGACAACAATTATTTAATGTGTCTGATTGAGGGGGTAAGAACCGATTGACATACACTCATGATCCCTCAACTGCTCAGGGATATGTGATAAAAAAGGGTCGCTTGTGTATGATCACACATGTACATGCCAACGAAAAAGACCGAAGTATATAAAGACCTGCGACTGATCACAGAATGTATAAAAATATAGATGAGGTAAAAAGGACATATATTCCGATCACGTTTATTGGTGTTCAAAGAAAATAGTCACACGCCCCGAAATAAAGGTCGTCGGTGAGTTGTGTGATATACGCGTCAAAAGGGGACGTCCAAATCAGGTGCTCAATTTTTCGGAGCCTCCGAAAGTCGGTAGCAAGGTAAGGATGGTTCATACAAGTGATCAATAGCTCAGTCAGTCGTTGTAAGCAAAAACCGAAACCATATCCGGAAAAATCAAAAGCTCAAGTGTGGTAAATCCTAGAGTCATAGGATTCACGTGTAGTTTGTCTATCGACCATACCCATAAACCAAATCTAAATTACGTTTGTTATAAATGTAAATGTGAAGGTGTAATTTGTTTAAGTAAAGTAATAAATTGTGCAACGGCAGCAGCAATACAACAATAAAAAAAAATCCACCATTAACAGAACAATCATTAAAATCATCACATCTAAATCATCAAAATCAACATCATCAGCATGAATGCTAACAACAGCAATGTCGTGTGTGTCATTTAATATTTGTTTGTACATGAGAATACTTCCTAACTGATGCGGGCCTAACATTGCTCCCTCGTTTGGAAAGGGTATTGACTTCCCACATCACTTCAAACATAAATGCTGAATTGTTTGCTGAGATACAAATCAAAAGTCATAAAGTAGACATAAACTTGTTCCAGAGTTAAATGAGTATGGCTATGATAGGCATAAATTTGCTGGAACTGTATGATTTCTATGCAAATAGCATAAACACAAGTTTCAGAAAAGGAATAGTGGATGGACATTAACAAACATCATGATCACACTGGAGCTGAACATATTGAATGTGTTAAATTTAAAACAGGAAATTTTATACCAGTCTTCTTTCACAATTTTTCAAAATATGTTGCCCATTTACTTGTTAAAGAGCTCGGGGAGGTTGAAGAAGAAATTAAAGCTATTTCTTTAAAAAATGGAATTAAATGATTATATTTCCAAATATATGCGTCTAGGAGACATACCCTAGTAATTAGGTTTTTATATACTCTTAGATCTATTCCCTCTATTCTAGCATTTAAGTGAAGACATTTTTGAAGTGCCAATACAAAACAAGTAAGATAGCTACAGACTTCGTCATCGCAACATATTTGGACACGGCATTAAACGAGATACTCTATCAGCAAGATATCAAAATTACAGAAATTGATGATAAATTAGACAAACTTTAGGTAGTTGCATTATTAAAATATGTACACAAGGTTTTAATTTTAAGTATATTTCTCAGTATTAAGAAATTGATACACATTTTTTTTACAATTCCTGCTATTAGTAATAGATAAATTTCCTATGAAATCAACATTTTGGACTTTAAAGGCCTCAATTGTGAAGAGATTCAGATGATCCTTAAAATAACTCATATGGCGGCAATTCAGTTTCAATGGAACATATCAGTGGATTTATATGTAAGTTAACATATGTCCCCGAGCTAGAGCAGTGGGCGTAAATTTGTAAGACAACTCCGGCTAAATTGTTGATGCAGCATTCGGCAAACAAAGCATATTTATTCGTCCGGATATTCGAGCACAGACGGCAAACAAAGCATATTTGCGTGGCCGCTGTGAGTCCCATTTCTTAGAGTTAAGTTTGCACTCTGATTCAGTTTTATTTTGCATTTAATAAAGAGGACATCGCTCATAAAATATTTCTTATGTCGATTAGGTTGAAGGGGTGAATTCCCCATATGTTGTTGGCGCTTAAGGCTCAACAATTCAATATGTAAGTAATATTTTATAATGAATAATATTTTATTAACGATCTATCCTTATGATGGTTTGTTAACTTTATTAGATGTGGTGAAGAGTCGGACTTAGGTATTGAAAAACAATAAAATCATGGTGAAGTAAAATAAAAATTAAAGGTTCGCAGTTATATAAATATATAAAAATGTCATTATTTGATTTGGCTCCTTGATGACATTCCTCACGGCCTCAAAATATGGTATAAAAATAATTTTTTCGGATGAAAAAACATTGCAGCAGTTGTGTCACATAGTCAGACAGACGGACAGACGAACAGACGGACAGACGGATATGGCTAAATCGAATCGGCTGGTTATATGATCTATATATACTATATGGGGTCGGAGATGCCTCCTTCTGCGTGTTACATACATTCTCTGTAAGATAAAATACCATAGTACCCTACGAGTACAGGGTGTGAACATTTTCAGGTGTGGTATTTATTGGATCCTAATCTTATTTTTTGAAATAGTATACACTACCCGCCAACCAATATATACTAATTTATACTCAGTTGCCAAAATTAGGTAGAAAACCTGAGTATTAGTTTCTGTGCGGACAGTTAAAATGCTTACTGTTAAAGCTGTACATCTTACACGACAAAAAAACGCTCGTTAAACCAACTGAAAAACAAGTAGGAAATCTACCGTCGAGTTTAATCGACTGTGATATACCCATATCCAAAGCATTGTGGGTGAAATTGACATGGCTTTGTCTAATTGTTCTCAAAATTATGAAAAACTTATGAGCAACACCGAAAACAGTCAAATGTTGCGAGGAACATGTTGAGCAACACCCATTATAGCTGCAAACACAAATATGGATGATGCAGAAGTTTAGCATATACACACAATGTTAAGCCATCTGCTGTCCCTTTCACAAGCAACTGTTCCTCGCTATTTACTGTGGCAATCGCCGCCCAATTAGATTTAATTAGGTTATTTAACCTCTTAGATCTATTCCTTCTAGTCATTCCAAGTAAGATAGTTACAGTCGAGGGTGGAGATACCTAGAACCTAAGCTATGTGCATCAAGATAAAGTTAGTCTATTACTGGTATATGAGTTATAAAACAACCTAAAAATTAAAAAAAAAAAAACATAGAAGAACTTTAATCTGTAATATATCCAATGTTTATCATTTCATACAAATTTTTCCGCTTAAATATATTTATTTCATAACTATTTACTTTGAAAATCACCCAACTGTAATAAAAAAGTATACCATTCTTACACTACATCACTTAACTGCATCTCAATCAGGAATTACCATTCACACAAATGAAATGACATCAACAAATGAAAAATTGAGAGATGCTATTTCTCAGTATAAAGAAAATCATCATAACAGTGTATAGTAATTTATCCTTCTTTTACATTTTTATGTAACTTGCTGTAAACGTTTTTCACGTTTTTATTCAATTGATACATTTTATAGAGTGCTCCAAAACTCGTTCGGCCGCAGTCATCGAATGATAACTTTCTTCAAACAAACTAGATTTCTGCAACTCTATTCCGATAATAAGCGCATTTTAAATGCCAAAGCTATTTACAGTCGCATTAATACATTAATATATACATTCGCCGTCAAATCTCTACAGCTCTGACTGCCAGGTTCACGTTACTTTTGCAAGATTTACTCAGTTAAAAAAAAATAGTAAAAATAGGAATGACAACAACAAAAATTTGATAAATAGGAGTAAGAAAAATAGTGCCTACCACTGGGATAGAACCCGTGACCCGGTCGGCTACTAGCAGTCTGAATACGTAGCCGTTTAGACCCGCTGATCAAGAATATATATATTAATATGTAGAGTCCCGCAAATTAACAACAAATTTTATTTGTACCTTTCTTGTCCGTATAGAACTTCTTTATTCAGATGGTTGTTTTGAACTGATTGTATGTTACATATTTTGCTTGAATGAAACGTTTGCTTCTTCCCTTATGTTTAAGTGTTAGTGCCCTTGATAGTGTAATCGCGCAGCGATCTCAAGGACATCGGAGTTTGTTTACATAACAGAACCCAAGTGGATTTCGTGAAACTGCTTATTCTTGATCTAAACTTATTGGACTGGAGTTTATGTTTATGGGATACGCGAGACTTATTGGACTTGAGTTTATGTTTATGGGATACGTGAGACTTATTGGATTTGCGTTTTTGTTTATAGAATGCGCAAGAGACTAAAGTGTCAGATCAGCGAATTTATTTGGTTTCAAGTTTACATTTGAGATTTCCTTATGGATACGGTATTATATACTATATGGTCTCGGAGATACAGTGACGCACTAAAGTGTTGGCACAGTGGCAAATGTCAACTTTAAATGTTGTTCCCAGGCGTATGCAACAATTTTATGATGAAATTTTTTTTGATTTACTTAAATTAAACATTTCTTTATTCAAAGGCA